>VUQH01041996.1:0-32423 GCA_015106775.1 Etroplus canarensis | reverse complement strand
CACAGTAAACATGCCCCTGTCCCAACTAATTTGAGACCTGTAGCAAGCATCAAATTTGAAATGAGCTCATTTTGTGCATAAAATTGTAATATTTCTCAGTTTAAACATTGTTATGTTATTTATATTCTGTTGTGAATAAAATATTGGCTCATGTGATTTGAAAATCTTTTAGTTTTCATTTTGTTCAAATTTAAAGAATGTCCCAACTTTTTTGGAATTCGGGTTGTAGAAGTGTGTAAAACACAGAAGTTCTTGGAGCCCTTTCAAAAACCAAAAATAAAGTTGCGAAGCAAAAATCCCACCCCAACAGAAAAGGAGAGCAAAATGAACAGCTGTAATGGTAATACTAATATTCATCCAATGATTCACAGATGCACAGTTCACTCATAAATTGTATCCTTCCCTCCTTTACAAATTTTTTCTTGTTTCCTGGTCAGTGGCCCCCCCACGTCTGTGAGCCGCGGCTTCCCTCTGTTTCAAGTCTATCTGTGGTGGAAGAGCAGTCCGTCTCAGTACAACTCCCCTCTTCCTCTTTTGCCATCAGTGCCTGTTCCTCCTCTTTTTTCCTGCGCTCCAGCTCCCACTCTACAAATGTATCAAAGAGGCTGGGCCAAGCCTCATCCTCGCTGTAGTTGCTCAGATCAGGCCCAATTGCCTGGGTGAAGTTGAGGAACATGTTCCATGTGTCCCTTGAGATGCCCCGGATACCTGAGGGGTTCTCTGAAAGGAAGTCCAGCCAGTGCTCCAGGATTGCAGGTGTGTCCTGTGTGAAAACCAGACGCCACAAAGCAATGGCAATTTCGCGCTGCAATGAACGCTGGCCCTCTTCAGCGTCCAGGCCAAACTGGAAGGTGAAGCGATACAGGTCTTTGAAGTTCTCCTCACCCTGGGCTTCCAGCAGCATGCAAGGGAAACGTGAACAGATGCCCTCAAGGCTGTCTGCTTGGATAGCCTTGCATCCCTCAACAAACTCCTTCCTGGTGACACAAAGAAAACAAAACTGGACATTAGAATGACAACGGACAATTTCACTCAAAATGAGGCCCAGAATAAAATAATTTACTTCTTAATGGAGCCATATGAGCAGATTGAACTAAGACCTTAATTTAAAAAAAGACACAACAACACATCGTGAAGACTTTGAAAACAAACAACAGGCTCTGTCTATAACACTACAAACAAAAGTGACTTAGGCCTTTGCAGTTTAACGATACACTATATAATGTATGGAAAAAGTAATTCTTTCATTGCAGTTTTGACTAATGCCATTGTCACCTCAGTGTTGATGTCACTGTCTCAGGCAGATATAATTTCTTTGACCCCTACAATGGTGTAGGCTTTTCAAAGTCAAATGTAATATAAAGAGCTCCAGTAAGCATCAGATCACATGTTGGTTACCAGAGTCTGGTATTGTCCAAAGCCTCTCGACAGAAAAGTGCTGAGTTAAAAATGAAAGTGGGGGCAGCACATACAAGTAACCAAGCCAGCCTGCAGCTCTATCCATCACCAACACTAACTGCAGAGGATCCACTTCCTGTGTGCCCCCTGCCCAACAGTGGGTAACTATGAGTGTGAGTGAGTGTGGATACCTTTGTGAGGACCAGTTCAAAGTCTTACACTGTGGGAGTAAGGACAGAATGGGAACAATTGATCCCCACCTTGAAAGAGCTGATGTGCTTGGGGGTTAAAGTTAGAATGAAGTTTGGTGAGAGAACAGTGAGTCACAATTAACAAAGTTTTCTTATAGTAATGATTATAATTAGAGGACATAAATTCATGGCTTTCAGCTGAACCGGTAAAATTGTAACACACTGCAATATTTGAAGTTTACTTTATTCCTTTTTTAAACTTGTTTAAAGTATTTGAGCTGTTTTTGTATATGTAAAAAGGCTAATGGGGGCAGTTACATATATGTATTAGTTATTATGGGTGCACACAACTGTGGTGAACAGCATGAAACAAGAATTGCCTTAAACAAGTTATTGATACAGGGGGATGATATTAAAATTTCAACATATATGTCCTTACAGTTTTTCTACTTCTCTAACAAAAATGAATAGAACGTAACCAAACATGTGACATTTATTTGAACTGTAATAAACCTTCTCAGAAATGTATCCATTACTGGCCAATATGTCTTTGCATTTACAAAAAATACACTTGGCATTAACCCAAAGCTTTCTTAAGAACAGAGGGCCTGATCATAGATCATGTGGAGATGCTTCATCAGTCTGTCTTCGTGATAAGTAGAGAATTCCCTGAGATGAGTAAGTCTGCTATAACAAAGAGAAGTTTATCAGTTAGTAGCTTGACAGTACACAGTGTTACACAATACGAACATGAAAGTCTGTGTCAGGAGATTTGGACTGCCTTTCTAATTAGACAGCATTAGGAATGAGCAATCATCTGTGTTTTCATATCATATTGTCATTAAAGGCAATTGCCAAATGGTGATCCAATAGCAGCTGGTGGCAGCAAGCAGTTACTGTTCTCTCTAGTCACTCATGTCAATGATTGAATGTCAATACCCCAGATCTGCCAGCACAGTGGACAATTTAGTGATCACAGCACAATACGTTTGTCTGCAACAGCTTGATTCACCCTCTCTTCTTTTTGCGTCTGTGGCTCACAGAACTTTCTGCAGCCATATGGGGAGTTGAGATGCAGGGTTCTGTCAAGCTACACAGGGTACTTGTCAAATCTGTCAGACAGAAAAGAGTGTGCAAATGGGCTGCTTTAGATTAAAGTGAATGATCACCTGACATAGAAAATCTGTGTTTTGTCTTGAACTGTCCAATCTCAATCTGATCTCTAATTAATTACTAACAACACTAAAACAGTGGTGTACCTGCAAAAAAGTTACTCAGTTAAGAAACAAATATCTCACACATGCTTGGCTTTCAAATCTGTCTGTAAGGAGGGTATAAAGTGTGCTGGGGCAGTGAGTTGTTGCCTCGACCGCTGCCTACATCGTTTTGATTGTAAACATGACAAGGAGAGGGAAGGCGGCAAGCGGTTTGTGCCACTACTGTTGTAAGCTCATGATGGGTCAACTTTTTTAAAAACTTGCCTCTGTAACTCACTGCCAATCACTGAAACAACTGAGGGGGAAACAATTCAGGAGAATTATTAGTACTGATCATGAGCTATCTGAAGGACATATCTCTTCCCCAAGAACAATAAGACAGATCCACAAAAAAGAAAGAACAATGGAGCAACATCAGCTTAAAAGTCTGATTATCTGATCTGGGGCATCTATGATACTACTTTATCTACTATTCATTTCCTCTAAGGTACACCCCACTCTATATAGCCACATGATGAGATTATATTATGATGAAATCAGCAGCCTGTGGTGTATTGGTTAAAAGCAGCCAGTAGCAACCACTGCATAGCGCCCTGCTGCAGTGACTGCAACCACTCACTGCAGTCAGTGCAGATTTAATGTTTATTAATGGGTAAGACGTTTGTGAAGCTATTAATCAGAATGAATGAGTTACAGTAAAAAAAATCCAACATTCATCAGTCTGTATACAACAGACACCTAATGATTCCCTGACTGTCTTCATTCCAGAGTAATCCCATCAAAGTTAATCACATGAGGTCATGTTTCTGACAGTGCGCTAAAGAGAAGGAGTGGTATCATGAGGAAAATTTCTTGGGAAATTTCATCTACAATTTGAAAAGGAAGTAATTTTTATGCATTTTGACTTTTAGTTACTTGACTTAGAGTGAAGAAGCAGATATGAAACATGGTGATACTACCAGAAGTGATATGTGACAAAGGAATCTGACCACACACCATGAAATTACCCATTTTATATATGTGGAATTTGCTAGTTTGTGCTTGTCTTTATGAGTATTTTCAACTGCTGTCTCTTGTTAGGTAAATCTGGACAAAAGTGATGTGTTTTGGTCATGTGGGACAAAGATACATTTGTATCTACAGAATATTTTTCACACAGAAGCAATGACCGTGCAGTAGTCATGCTAGTTTATCCAGATTAGCAAACACGGGTGAAAACAACACGCCTCAAAATTTCACCATACCTTGTAAACTTGCACATGGTGGCTGCCTGAAACTTCCAGGCAAGAACCAACACACGAAACTCAGCCGGGTCCACGCATAGGTCATTACAAAACCTCTCCATGCCTTCCTCCAAGATGGCATCTTCCTGTTCATCCTTGTAACAGCAAAACAGTTCCTCAATGCGCATCACTGACAGCCCATCTCCATCCAGACGCTCATCCTTGCGTGTTTCCCCCATCACTGCAGGGATGACCGGTGTCTCCACTGTAACCTCTAAGGGTTTGGTGCCATTCGACAGCTCACTGGTGGTTTTGCTACACAGGGCACTAGGTTCCTCTTTGTGACCCCCAACACCACCAGCACCACCTTTCTTGTGGGACCTGGAACTATTCTCCTTGTCTCCACTCTTGCTGCCGAGTGAGGACGTCGGATTCTTACACTTGGTGACACACTGGCCCATGTCTTCCTCCCTGGTCCCTCGTCTGTCTTTCCACCTCACCTTCAGTCCCCGTCTGAACCGCCTAGACGCCTCTGCACTGGCCGAGCAAGACGTCTCAACATACCCTCAGGCCTGAGGGAAAGAACATAAAAAAGTTCACTAGGTTAAAAGATGGACACTAGTAGAAAAAACAACCTTAAAACAGAAATTTTTGAACTGAAGGCCAAGAGATTAAACTACCTGTGCCAATCTGCCACAATCCAAGTCTTCAGTTGACAGAATTTAAAACCCTGATAAGCAAAGATAAGAAAAAAAGGTCTATTTTTAATATTTGCATACATACCATGATTATACATTGTTGACATTACCACAGAAACCTTAACAAAAGTACCTAGAAAACATCACTGGTAACCACAGATGCCTAGTGATGGGCTTTGAGTTAAGACAGAAGACTTGCATAACTTTAATATAACTTTTATTAAGTTTTTTCTAGACACCCCCAAAGGTTGCCCTACAGGTAATTAAAATATGACTGCATTAGTAAAAATATTGCCATGCAACTATCAAGCGTTATTGTGTTCTGTTTCATTTTTATTTAAGACTTTTCCTATGCACTGTCTATGCACAAATTGCTTGAGTTTTTAGACAGAGTAAGTTTAACCTAGTTTTATCATAGGCTGCACATTATTGCATCATATTGCTTCTGCATTGCGTCCCAACACTATAATAAGAGCAGACGAGAAAACACTTCAGCCTGCTAGAAAAGTAATCATGGATCAAGGCTTTGGGTCATCCATGAAAATCCCGAATTTCCCCATTGGGGATCAATAAAGTAATATCTTAAAATTGCAATGTCTTATTAGGACATTTTAGAGCAAACTATATATTAATTATACAGATTTTACTTAGTTAGGATTTTCCCTCAAGGTTTTACCTCTTAAAAGTTACAATACAGGCCTTTTTTCCTGAAAGGATTTTAAAAGGTATTTAAAGAAGAAGAAGAAGAATGTATTGTTATCAATACATTATATGGATGAGACAGCAACATTGCTGTAATAACTGCACAATGAAGTTGTGTTTCTCAAAAGTAATTTTCTAAATAAACATCACACTAGCTACTAAGGTCATGCCTAGCAAGTAAAGTAATATTCAGAATAAGAATTATTTAATGTAACAAACACAAAAGGCACACAGAATTATGAAATACCGGCCAAGTTGTAAACTGGAGTTTACATTAATCAGACTAAACTTCGTGTGTAAATAGTTAGCTTTCTCCAATTTACCCATTCACTTAAAATAGCCTGCTTTCTTTCATGACATGAAATTAATCAGTCTGCTGATGCAAAACATATGAAATGGTTATGTGTTTGATAACTAATAAAGTAGCTGACTTACAGTCCTTCAGATGGCATTGTCTTTTTACTGTGCTCCATCATTGTGACCTTGACATCCACAATGCTGAAAAGACACATTATCTTGTCATCACAAGCAGAAAGTGATAGCTCATCATTCCCAAGCCTGTAGGTCTATTTTGGTCAACATACTACAAATATGTCGTTTGAGCACTTCCAAACAGTTCGCTTTATTGCGGGATTACTCAATTATTGACTTCTAATTACAAATTAGATGGTCAATTTGTAAGGAATACTGTGCAAAACTGTATTCAAGTGAACAAATCTCAGGGGGTTGTGATGTTAAAACCACAACTTTTTTCAAACCTACTTCTACTTGTTAAGTGATCCCTTATCTAGCAGAGCCAGGACTGATGGATTTATATTTATCGCATGTATCCATCATCAGGGCAGATAGAGCTGATCAATGCAGCGGACATGTAGGGGCAAATCTTTCTCAGGTCCACTGTGGCTAAGTTTACCTAACAAAGGTCAGATGAACATGTGAAGTCCTGTTTGATCAATTTTAGCCTATCTATTAATTTATTATAAGTTTGGCCAAATATAATCCACAATAAGTTGCTACGACAGTTTAGTAAACGCCAAACAACCCAAATGACCTATACAGCCATTACTTTAACCAGATTATTAGCTCGTCCCAAAGGTTTCCGAGATGAACCAGAATGCGACTGTTACATATGCAGCACTGTTGTCAACACATCCTCAGCTGAGTTTGATATCTGACCTTCACTAAAATCAGCATTAAGGTTATTTTAAACAAGTCGCGTTAGTTGGAAGGGCGAGCTTAACCACACATGTACAACACCCACAAACACAATGTCAACAGAGATTAAATAACCACGTACACCTCGCACTTTAAACTATTACACATGAATTCAGACGGTGCCTGTTGTTAAGCTGCTATTAATCCACAACACCTCACCGTCACAGGACCATTTAAACAGCTCCATCCCAGCTGCCCGGCCCTGGCGACGTCGCCATCAGCTCGGTTGACTAAAAGTTAGCTATCGGCTATGCTAGGTCTTCTCGATTAAGACGTCTAAAAATACCACAGCTGCCACCGTGAAGAAACTTACCCTTTGAGGAAAATGTAATCCACCAAACGCCTGTGGGCATCACTTTGAGAATGGCTGAACAAATTAAGCAGTTAAATAAGTTGGCCAAAAAACGAACTGGAGCAAACTCGTCGTCAGATTGCTAGCTAACTAGCTAGCAGCTGACAAAAAACTTCCACATCAATGTCGGATTCTGTTTCACAGCTATAAAATAAACACGGAACCAGCTAGCAACCAGATTTTGAGTCCATTTTCAACTGTGTTCGCTCTTTGGAGTAAGTTATAAGAGCAGCTCGGACTAAAGCAGGCAGTTTCTTTGTGCTTCCCCCTTTTAGTCATTGAGTGGAGCTACATTATGGACATTTTCCTGCATCACTTCCTCTCTGCATACAAGCAGCTGATCCTCTCTCTGCGACGACAGCGCCGACAGGCATCCTTTTATTTTTGACAACTCCTTAGTATAAAAAAACATTTTCTCGATTACAGTGAGACAATAATATTCAACACGGAAAATGTGCCAAAAACAAGTTGAAATTGCGCACACTGCTTCAATGCACACTGAACTCCTAAAGCGGTTGCAATCATTTTTACTTAATTTCTAATTTTTTTTGCACTTGGAAGTGTAATAACTTAAAGCAGAGGCACTCATTTATCTTCACGTTTATTAGTTGTTTCGCGATTAGCTCTGGGTAAACGTCATCAGCAGGCGACTGTCCTCGCGAGCGAGCAGCTGTCAAAGCAGCCTCCTCTTCATCACAGTTGGTAGGTCAAGTTTTCTTTTGTAATGTTAGTTAAATAGCGATTAACGGGACAGCCACTCGGGTCCCCATTCATTTACTCTCACTTCCTTAATAGAGTGACCAGATTCCAGCAACCTAAATGTGGGACAAACACTGCTTGTGTGCGACGTGACTGCACAGGTAACTGGATTGGCATGTCAAGGAAAAATATATTATACAGAGGGTGATATGAAAAAAATCCTCTTTTTTCTTGGGTAAAAGCATGCACTATTAAATTATTTATTTTCCACTGTAACATTTATTTATTTACACCCACCTCTGTTGAAAGGGTGGTGATAAACATATGCTATTGTTGACATTTTTCTAAATTCGGTGTAAGATATACATATTTACAATTTGACAAAACCATCTGCAGCTTGACGTGACAAAGACCAAAGAACTGGTTGTGGACATGAGAAGGACCAAAACACCAGTGACCCCTGTTTCCATCAGTGGGGTCTGTGTGGAGGTCCACAAATACCTGGGTGTTCACATTGACACTAAACTGGACTTAAACACACAGAAGCCATCTCCAAGAAGGGCCAGAGCTGACTTAAGTCCTTTAATATCTGCCGAATGATGTTAAGGATGTTTTAATGGTCTGTGGTGGCCAGTGCCATCCTCTATGCTGTGGTGTGCTGGTGCAGCAGACTGAGGGTAGCAGACACCAACAGATTCAACACACTGATCTGCAAGGTCAGTAATGTCATGGGTGTGGAGCTTCACTCTCTGCCAGTGAGGATGCTGTCCAAGTTAAGGACAATATTGGACAATCCTCCAGACCCTCTCTATGACATGCTGGATAGGCACAGGAGCATGTTCAGCAGCAGACTTATTCCACCACGATGCACCACAGGAACTCATTCCTACCCCTGGCCATCAAACGTTACAACTACTCCCTTTAATAAATGAACTGTTTTTCTTTAGCCATATCTGTATAATAATACTTAATGGACATATTACACTTTTCACTTCAATGCTAATTTATTCTTATTTCATTTTTTATCCTTCATATGTATTCATATTTACTATTTTGAAAATTGCACTCTTTATGTATTGGTTTTTACAGTCTATACACTTTAATCTCTATCTGTTCATATCCATATTTATTTATTTATTCCTTATGGAGCATGTGTAATGCAACCAGTTTCCTCCCTAGGATTAATAAAGGATTCTGATTAAGAATAAATGACAATTATAAATACTAAAAACACTGTTTATTTCCATATTCACATTCATGTAGTTTTTTTTGGCCAATGCCACAAGGACCCATCTTAGGTAAAATGCCACATGTGGCTCCAGAGCTGCATGTTCAAGATCCCTTTTTTAGTAGCATCTAGCATTGAATATTAGGGACATTTAAAGGCAGGGGCGATTCTAGAATGAGACCTTTGGGGGGGCTCAGCCCCCAATCAGAATATCATGCATACACTGCCTTGAAATTAATACACTATTGAAACAATAATACTTGATGAATTCAGAATCAAAATCAGAATCCTTTATTAATTCTGGGGGGAAATTACTTGAGTTTCAGATGCTCCATTAGATATAAATATGTATGATATGAAAGATAAGAAAATGAGACTGTTTAAAACATATATGTAAAAAGTGCAATGTCCCATAAACACCCAAAATTAAAACAGTAAAATAGTCACTATAAATACGAAAGACAGAAAATGAAATAAAATAAATTAGCTTTAATGAAAAAGTGCAATATGTCACATAAGTATTATATACAGGATATGGCCAGAAGAGAAATAGTCCAGGTGTTACAGGGAGAAGTTGAAAAGTTTGATGGCCACTGGTAGGAATGATTTCCTGTGGTCATCTGATCATGGTAATAATGATAATATTACCTAATGAATGACTTTTAGTAAAATAAATAAATCATGCCACTTGCAAATGTGTTCAAGGTTTTTCTCATCTTTAGTCACCTAATTAGCAGGCCCACATGAAATCTGCTTAGGGAATGGCACAGAATTTCCACAGAGTTTAAAGAGACGTGTGTTCCTAGGCAAATGTTTGGCATTTCTGCCTGTTTGTCACTGGTGTATGTTGCTGTGACTTTGATCAGTGTGAAAAGGCTGTCCTGAAAACATGCCCTGAAATCTGTGAAATTTTTGTTAAATTCAAAAGCTTGAGTAAATTGATACTTATTTCAGCCTGTTGTAATGTTGAGAACATTTAGGTTGATTTATTGTTTTAAACAAATCAACAGCGAAAGATCCCTGGTTCAATTCCAGGTGGGGACACAAGCCACTCTAACCATGGAGGGTTGCGTAAGGAAGGGCATCCGGCATAAAACCTCTGCCAAATTACCAATTTGGATTAATCCGCTGTGGCTACCCCTTGGTGGAAAATACAAGGGACCAGTCGAAAGGTACATTTGCTCAGGGATCAGTGATTATGATGATTTTTTAACTAATGATTTAAAGTGTAACAATCAAACAACAAATAAAAAAAACACTCTGCAGAATTCCATACATTTTCCCTCTGGATCACCATGAAAAAATATGCAGATTTCATTTGGGTCTGCTAATTAGTTGTGTCTAAGAATAATTCAGAATGAATAATCACTGAAGTCACTACAATATACATGTTTTAGGGTGGACTCTTTAGTTACTTAATGGAATCTGAGGCAAA
This sequence comes from Etroplus canarensis, assembly GCA_015106775.1. Classification (NCBI taxonomy): domain Eukaryota; kingdom Metazoa; phylum Chordata; class Actinopteri; order Cichliformes; family Cichlidae; genus Etroplus; species Etroplus canarensis. Next base: position 22,065 of record VUQH01041996.1, on the reverse strand, counting down.
GACTCAGTCATGATGACCAGAATTTTCCAAAGTAACTTAAAGATCAGTGTGTAGCAAAGCAGGTATGATGAGAAACTCCATAAGGTTATTTCAGTCTCTTTACCACATGGGGGCAGGCCACCAAATCATCAAGCAACTCAAGTGGCATCATTCACTACAGACGCTGGCAAATCAGGTTGCCTCTCCATACACCTGTGTAAGACGCAAACGAGTTAATGATCTGCATTTACATTAAAGTTTTCAAGCTCATATAAATCCTCCCTTTATGGTTCAGACTCAACACAGAGTATCAGTAACTCCCAAGTGAAGAATACATATGTAGTCTGTCGCTTTAATGTGGTGGCAACCATCCTGTTCAAGCCATGTTTAGAAGGATATGAGTCCTGTAAAATGCTGTCTTGAAGTCCATGCAACTGGACAGAGCTCAAAACTAATTTTCCAATGTATCCCAGATTGTGTAATATATAACTACAGAAGGGATGCCAGAAAATTCTGATAAACTGCATTCTTATTACATTACAGTTGTTATTTTTTGTGGTGCTAAGATTAAATTTAGGGGTGCTTAAGCACCCCCTAAAAAGGGTCTAAATTCGCTAGGGAGCAACTGCTACACTGTCTCAGAGAAAGGTTATCATGGATGATTTTACAGATTCAGTGCTGTTTGTGGTTGACAAAGTAAAATTGCATTAACATTTAAATTTTTTTTTGATGTGATGTGACATAGTAATGTTTACATTATGATATCTAATAGTAAGTTATTATTATGCAATATTTTCTAACCATGGAGGGTTAACCTCTGCCCAATTACTGATGTGGGATCAATCCACTGTGGCGACCCATTGGGGAAAATACAAGGGGGCAGCCGAAGGGGCATTTTCTGAGGCAAATCATACTTTAATTCAGGATCTTCACAGTCTACATGTAATAGTCATATATTGTAACTATGTCAAGCACCATCCAGTGTGGATTATTATGAAATAATCTGTCATCCAACTTTGTATTATTGCTTGAAATATGTCAGAAAGTTATCTAATTTTGACATTTGTCTCAACTAATATTTCAAGATTCATTGCACACAATTACATACATATTGATGTTGTATTTTGCTTATTTAATACAAAAAGGCAAAAAGTCGCATCTAACAGGATTAAAAAACATTTGGGTTGGATGCCTTCAAGTGTTAAAAGTAATATTCCATTGCCAGTCACTGGGCCCACATTTCTGGTCCTGTACTCCTTTTGCTCTGCTGCTGTTTTGCCATTGTTGAATTGAAATGTGTATACAACTCAGTCACCTGCTTACTCACCAAGACCTCTTGATATTTCATTTAAATTTATTACAATCAATTCATAAAATTAACACTGATTTGAGGGTAGTACTCCTAAACATTTTTATATGTCAGAAAACTAGATCATTCTCACTTGAATTTATTTATTAAGAAAATCTCTGTTTTCTGAGTCCATACTGTAAAACCACTACTAGCAAACATTTACATTAATAACTAAATATATGTATTTAACATAATATATTTTACTGTAAATATTACACGAGGAAATGTGACAGGGCTGATGATTTTGAGCTAATCTGTTATTAATATGTTGATGGTAGCAGCTATCAGTGCACTGCATGGCAACATTCAATTTAGATATTTTTAAATTCATAACTATAAAACCTCTTTTTGTAACACTTTTTAAACACTGAGTTTTCAGCGTAACAGGGTTGAAAACCTGAGATTAGCAAAGACCAACTGTGAATAAAAAATAATAAAGAGAATGGCTCTTATATTAACTAAAGCTAAAATCTAAAGTTAGGTGTGAAAATGTGAGCCAAATAAACAACAATGTGTACTATCAATTAAAAGTAAAATATAGAGGAATAGTATTTAGTTTAAGTCTTTGACTGGTTAAAACAGTAAGCACGAGGAGGGTACATACAGTATGGTTAGTGATGTCTACATGACTGTGAGATAATTCCATTCACGAAGTGTGAACCATAATAACACCACATATCCCATGATCTCTGCATGCCACTTGGATTTGGTTACATCATTGACTAACCTTATGGCCTCAAACTGCAGGAAAGAAGCTTTTAAGAGCTTTGTGATTTTAATCATTTTTTTGGTTTGTTTACATGATAGGCAATATTTAATTCAGTTTTATTTACACTCACTGGCCACTTCATTAAATATACCTGTTCAACTGCTTGTTTATGCCATGTCTACTCAGACAGTCAGATGGCAGCAGCTGAATGCATTTAAGTATGTGGACATGGTGAGAACGACCTGCTGAAGCTGAATGTGGCATGGTTGTTTATGTCAGATGGGCTGGTTTGAGTATTTCAGAACCTGCTGATCTACTGGGATTTCCCCACACAACCATCATTAGGGTTTACAGAGAATCTGAAAAAGCATCCAAATAAACTTTATGTCCAGTGAGTGGTAGTTCTCTGGGTGAAAATGTCTTATTGATGCTAGAGGTCAGAGGAAAATGGCCAGACTGCTTTGGGTAGATAGGAAGGTAACAGTAACTCAAATTTGTGTACCTATGGCTGCTTACAGCAGGATAGTGCCCAAAGTCACAAAGCTCAAATCATCTCAAAACTGGTTTCTTGAACATGACAATAAGGTCACTGCACCTAAATGGCCGACATAGCCTCCACATCTCAATCAAATCTGTAACAAATGTGTGATGCAATCTTGTCAATATGGACCAAAATCTCTGAGAAATGTTTCCAGCTCCCTTTTGAATCTATGGTACAAAAAATTAATGCAGCTCTGAAGGCAAAAGAGGGTCCACTAGGAAGGTGTAAATAATGAAGTTTCCATTGATTGTATATAGCACCAATTTACAACAGTAGTCATATTACATCATGTAAAATTTGGAAAAACTCAACATTAAGAGTCACATATTCATTAACTAATTGCCTGTTAACATGCATATGTTACTATGTTATAAAACACTGAATGGCTTAATAATGCCCTAAAGCCCTTAGTTAATGTCCAAGTACCTGAAGAATAAGGCATCAATAAGTAATGTCATGTCTAGCTGACTTGCCACCAGTGATATAATAAGGAGGCTGTAAGTACAGAACAGAAACACATAACATAATAGTTTCTTCTATTGTGCAGGTACCTACTGCTTTCTCAGACTTTGAGCCCCGATGACTGCCTCCACCCGCACCACCGTGTTGTCGCTATACATGCGTATTTTTCGCATAGCCCGAATCTGGCAAGCACAAAGTGGTGTTGCAAGTGACACAGAGACCGAGAGAAAGTACATTCTGCAGGAGGCTCGCACTCTGTTCAGACAGAACCAAAAGGTGTGAGCGACACTTCTCACAAATATGGGGAAGAGTAATTTATAGCAATATGTAAGACTAATGCTTTTTCTTTTTGTCTTTTTTCCCAGCTCACAGACCAAGAATCAATTAAGAGGTGCATAGAGGAATGTGAAGCAAGGATAGAAATAGGTAAGAGCAGAGAGGTGCTGCAGGTTTTTCCTTATGTACGGCTGTAGTAAGTTTCACCCTGTGCAGGTTAAGGGGCCACAATAGTAGCAGCATCATTTTTTTCCTTTTCATGTATCCTATGGAAATATAAGGAACACTTTCTTGTAATGTCAGTACATTACAAGATGGATGGATGGATAAATAGTATGTAAACTTCCTACTTCAGTTTTATTAATGAATTTTAGGATGTTTTTATGTTTTCTGTCATCTTCAGCCTAAAACATTCAGAGTAGTGTTGTGGGCCAAATTATACTGAAACATCTAAAATAGACTAACATTTTGAAAAGCTGAACAGTGGTACAGTCTGATGCTTATTCAAATTCTGTACATTATACACCAATATTTTGTCAGCTGAAAGTCTTTTACCTTGTCAGTGAGCAGAGGACCTGATGCAATGAGCTAAATGCTTTTGACAAAAAGGCTCACTGTTAACTCTAGAATAAGAACCATTTTCATGTATCTCATCAATGCAAGAAAACGCAAGATTGCTGTAACAGAATGATAAAAATATTGTGTTATGCTCTTGTATGCATTGTGATTTTTATAACAGAATTCCCCCAAAGTATAGTTTTTCCTCTCATTTGTAGTTTTTTTTGTGGTTTAATTTAATGTTGGCAGGTGTCACTGACTCCTTGTTTTTTAACAGGTCTACATTACAGAAACCCATATCCACGGGCTGTAAGTAATTACCCAGTATCAAACCATATCTATATTTCACTCTGTAGGGATAATATTTTTGTTGAAAAATTTTATTTATATACTCTGTGTTGTTCTATTGCTCCTATAGACGTATTTACCGCCACTGGGACTGGCAACTCAGAAGGGCAGGAAGCTACGAGCACAGCAGCGCCTGAGGAAGCAGGCCAAGCCAATTTACTTACAGTCACATGATGAGACCTGATGCTTGATATCCTAGATCCTCGCCAAGAGTTCAAGTTACCAAGGACAGAAAACTAGAGTGAGGTTACGGCCGAGATGTTGCAAGCGATCGTTGATGCAGGAACACACATTAGTCAGGATAAAGCCACTTTTCATCTTATTTTTTACTGCAGTCATGACTTGTAAATGTAGGTAAAGTGTGTCAGATTATTTTCAGCTCTGGAAAGCTGCCAGTGTAGCAGGACCTCTAATATGAGATCAATTTGTATATTATGTCATTTTCTTTAAACAGCTTTGATGACAAATAGAAACCAATATAACCACAAAGACCATATATTGCAGGAGCCATAGTGGAAGTTGTAAATTGAAGGCTATGTGATTGCTTAGTTGATGTTGGCTCAACAGTCAAGGCCCTTTGTTATCACAAGTGTCCTGACAAGCTGTGATACTGAGTATAACTGTGTTTATGTGACAAAGTCTGCTTATCAAAATATTTGGAGAAAACACAACGACAGTGATATGAATATTAATAGAAGCATTAGGACCATCACATATTAATTTCCCTGCAATTTCCCAGCTTGGGATCAATAAAGTCTGTCTGTCTGTCTGTCTATCTAATTTAATATGCTTAATATGGAATATGGAGCTTATGTGTGTCTAGGTCACAGATTGACCCTGAGGGCTTGAAATGTTCTTACCTGGTATGTTCATATCAGGAACATATGCGATTTCCCCCCTGGAATTAATAAGCTATTCTGATTCTGAACTCAGAGATTTACTTTTCTTTGAATACATTTGCCTTTTGAAAAAGATGCTACACACACACAAAATACTTCTACTTCTGGTCCTATATGACAGACTTGTGTTTTTGTAAGTCAAATTGTAAAATAGTGGGCTGGACATTTTGGTAGTTCTATATTTTACAGACAGATGAACAATGCATTTCTAAATATGTACTGCAGGATAACTACTAGTTGGCAAGCAAGTGGACCTATAATGCTTGTTTCCAGCACCACATTTTCTTTTTAAAACTCTGATTAGTTTTGCGTGATTCAATTAGAAATAATCCTTTTCTTCTGTATACTTGACCCTGGTGCAGGCCCTCAGTTTACCTGCTGTTCACCCACAGTTCAGCAAGCACTTATATTCTCTCTTCCTTCAAGCTCAATTTTATTTTGATTGGCCGTCCCTCACAAACAGAGATTTGAACAGCAGATGGGGTGGAGCTGCTGTAACCCTGAGATGACCATATTAGAGATATCTGCTGTCAGTAGTGTCATACAGAGCCTTTGGCTGCTCCCTTGTAGTCTCCCCAAGTAAGGGGTTGCCAAAGCGGATTAATCTGGATTGGTAATTTGGCAGAGGTTTTACACCAGATGCCCTTCCTGGCACAACCTTCAATGGTGAGAGGGGCTTTTGTCCCTACCTGGAATCAAACCAGGCACCTTTCACTTGTTATACAGAGCAAAAAGTAGAAAAAAACTGAAACAATATTTAAAGCTTTTGGCTCTCAGGGATTATACATTGCACACACACTGACCCAATTACCTGAAACTCTGGCTTTAATGTGAGCATTGTAACAATATATGTATTTTTAGTTCATGACAGAAATAAGTAAAGCATATTAGTCCTACTGTAAAATCAAAATTTTATTATATTTAGCTCATCCAGCTGAAGAATTGATGAGATGATGACACAGTCTGTCCGTTCGTCTGTCCACAGTTCATAAATCTGAAGTTAGTGGTTTGATCTTCCAGTCTGTGTCCTTCAAGTATTCTTGGGCAAAAATCCCAGCAATTGGCAATGTATCATTAGTGTGTATTTAAAACCACTGTATGAAAGTCTGTGTGAATGGGTTAATGTAGTTTACACACTACAAGAACACTGAGTGGTCTATTAGAAAAGCACTATAGAAATGCAGGAAGTAAACAAATTAATCTCAGAAAATCACTGTTTCCAAATGTATTGATTGGTATTTTACACAAAACTTGGTAGACACAGACCCCATTTCTGGAGCTATATCTGAAATCTTGAAACAAAATAATGAATAGAATATTACAGAAGGTCAGTTTTCTTTGAAATTTCTGTTATCTACCTCAGTTTTCCCATAATAGTGAAACATGTGCAGTGAAAGAGCAGCTCAGGTTGTGCATCAATTTCAGTTCCATTTAGGAATCACTCTGGTATTGATTATAGTGACAGTGACCTGCAGGTGTTTCAAATCTAATATAATTCATTGCTGACTGAATACTGAGTAATTTGCCAGCAAAGACTAGCATTCACTCATACTACCAAATGATTACAAATGTTCTATTCTTTACAAAAGGTCACTTCTTTTCATCATGCTTCTCATTTCCAGCAATAAACTACATTTTTCATGACATTCACTGATAGCAAGTAGTGACATCTGTATTATACACAGGAACCAAAATTAACTATATATATATATATATATATATATATATATATATATAAATAAAAAGACAATGATTACCTGAGATAAGCCAAAGGTGGAATGCCGTTAATCTTGTAAATTTCTATGCACATTTACGACTCAATGTCCTTGACACTGCCATTTATTTTCTAGTGTGGCAGCTACACGTGAGCTGTGAAACAAAACATTCAAGCATGATGACAGTTGGTTTATGTCTGAAACTGCCCCTTACTGAGGAGACGAGGCAATCACTTAGGTTTTTAGGCAAATTTAAGTTAAATTCATTTAAATTTATTAGACTTTTTCTTAAAGTTTTGTTGTCAAATTTGCAATATCAGCAGTGTAAAGCAGTATTTGCAGCAAATCAGGACCAAACATTTTTATAATAAATACTGTAACTGCACAGCTTTGCTCGGTTGATATCAACATGCAGCTCCATAGACTGGCTCAACTCCCTGAGCTAAGAATTTACAATACAAGAATTAGTGAAAATGTAATGCTTTTTCTCAGCTGGGAAAAAGAGCCACCTTTGTTACACTGAAAACTGATTTTAGACTACTCAATACCCAACCCCTCAATCTCATTTCATAGTCCCCCACCCTCTAGTTCTGTGCTGTTTGCCTTGCCTTTCTATAAACCACAGATACAAGCATTAATACATAGACAGCCTGAACTTTACCCAAACACCAATATGTGTTTAGGGACAGTTGACACAGAGAACCTCATGCCTCAGTCCCAAATGAGCCAGGTCACATTTTTCTGCCCACTGAACAAAAAGCGGTGCAAAGTAAATGTGGCGATGGCAGGGGTTATTAAAATGCTTCATAATGGCGCTCAGGGTCCCGGGACACCCAACTCCACAGTGCCTTTCTGAAGAACCAACAGAGCTCTTGTACCATTGCTTTCAAAGAGCCATAACAACCAAGCCAACAGAATAAAGCAGATATCTGGAGAAAAAGTGAACTCAGCTACAACAGTTCAGTGCTGCACACGTGCAAAAGCAAAGCCAAGCTGAAGATGTCAAGAGACAGGAATAAAGGGTGGGGGAAAAAAAAAATTCCCTCCAACACACTGGAAACTTTCACACCAACCGACAGTACCCAGCCTCATGTGCTCATTTGATAATTGGGTTGACTTTTTACAAATAGCGGACCATCTTTAATTAGCAGTTCAGAGGATCAGATCAATAGTTTCCATATTTTCAGGGCTCAGGCCAGCATAATGGACTCTCACTTTAGACTTCAACCAGCTGGTGACAGTACTTTAAAACTCACTACTGGACACAGCAGCATCATCACACGGTTTCTATCTGGCAGCATTTCATTTATATCTTCTCATTTTGAACTGTGCATATTCTTCTGCATTGTTCATTTACTGTATCTCAAGTTGTGTTTCCACTGTGCAATTCCTGATTTTTACTTTAAATGAACGGAAGGACAGATGAAGTATCAATAACAATATTCACCATAGCTTCATTATAAACTAAAAAAAGCATAAGCTGAACAAATTCAAACTTTAAAACTTACAATAAGTTAAATGAATGTTAAGCCATTACAGTCACAGTAAATACTTCTCAATCAAAAACAATTAAAACTAAACCAAACAAATTCATGCATCTTTCATTCATGGAGCTTATTTCAACTACTACAGAAATGACAAGATGAGACTCCTTCCACCAATCGAAACCTAACAAGACTGTGATAAAAAATTTTAAAAAATGTTTAACCACTTTCTTAAATTGGGCTTGATTTACTCTAGCTTAAATTCAGTAATTGTTTATACAGTGCCCAAGAAATAACACCAAAATTCACTGATTTATTATAAGGAAAAGAATCCGTGTTACCCTAACTACATGTAGACCAATTGTGATTACGCTTGTGGTCACCCGCCCAACCCAACCCATTTTAGGGGAAAATCCCATTTCACTGAATGAAGACTAGGAATACACTTCACTCGGACGAATCAGCTGTTAAACGAGACACATACCGACACACACTTATTCTATCAAATAAGGCAACACAGAGTCAAAAGACTAAAACAGTTTCTTTTTGCCCTTTATAACAGCTGACTTATTTTCAGCTCTACTTGGATCACTTGTAAAAATATATAAAATAAATTAGTATCTATATGATCATCTAAAACTTAAACAAGAACTTTACCACTATAATTCTCTTACAAAACACAGCCAGCATCCTAACAATGCCGGCAGCCTTACATCACATAACACAGCTTGTCCGATGTATTGAGCTGGTACAGCACGCAGGGCCACGTGCAGCGGGACACAGTGAAGGTGGAGCTGTGCAGGATCCCGGTCACCTGCTGGAAAGATCCGAGCCCAGGGTTCAACTCATCCATCCAAACAGGAACACTGTGCAGTTTGGGAGATGGATCTGAAACTAGACAAATCTATCAACGGCTCAGTGGGTACTTCCTAAATATAGGAGCAAGAACGGAGACACTCCTGAAAGTCAAACCAAATCTTGTGTAAACAAGAGTGCCTGCTTTATCTCAAAGCCTCCATTTCACCTTCCAGCGCCGCATCAACTCATGGTTTTGAAAGGTGTTGTATAAAAATGTAAAATACATTGTAATGCCCTTTTGTCTCTGCTTAGTGTCTACGTGGACCATTACATTACCTCTGTTTAAAATAGACTCAGCCCCTGAATTCGAGCTATAGTGGGGACATTGGGACAGAACTGTGTCCCATGTGGAGCTCCCAAATGCAGTTCTCAATGTAAAATTGACTTATAGGTTTCTCTAAATAATATGGAAGCTTGACATCGATGCACTGTCAGATAGCAACTGAATTAGTCTGCACCAGAAATAGAAAACCTAGTAAAAATAGTCCAAATCAACAATATTGAGCAGGTTTCAAATCTCTAAACAACAGCAGCCTCTATGTCAAATTAGTTGTTCCACTGGGAAGTCAACCAGTGACCCAGTGAAAATGAGCTTTTCCTCTTTTCCCCTAATCAGAAGTCAATAACCAATGACTAATATTAGAAAGGGGTGCCTACAGTATCAATATATATTGCATAAGCCTGAACCAACTTTCAATGGGCTGAACAGCTTAGTGACGGGAAATAATCTATAACCACACAGGATGAAAGAAACTCTACAAACGCACACCAAGTTAATTTTTTTATTCAATTATTAATTTTTAAAAGATTAAATGTATCCTGAGCCAGAGCTGTCCAGGCCTCTCTGTGTATAGTGTTTGTGTAGTTCACAAACTGGCCTCTGGGTGGCATGCCTTCGCTCCCGCTGCATGCAGCCTCTTCCACACTGACCCTGCCTGGTTTTAGCAGCTGGGTTCCCATAGCAACCCCAGTCGGTCCATACCACTTCTCTCTCCCTCCTTCTCTTCCTGAGCCAGGCTGCACTTGTATCCTTCCATTCCCAGACGCTCTCATACATCAACACAAAGCAGAACTGTGGCCTGCGCTGGCTTTCTGTTACTGCATGTGTGTCACTCTGTATTTGCATGTTTGGTGGGAACACATTGCAAATTCAAGGCTTATTAAGACACAATATCTAAGGACCACTTTTTCAAGCACATAAGTAAAAATAAGGCACACTGTATAGACAAATGGCAAAATTTGCCTGTGAAGGTTCCTAACAGTGAAGTGACCTGGAAGCATCTGCATGGCAGCTATAATAAGAGCTGGTTGAATCCTCTACACACTAAGGAAAAGCACTTCAATGCTTCTTTTATTGCCTCCTTGAGCAGAGGATACACTGGACAATCCTTTATGAAAGGAAAGGAGAAAATGCCACCCCACAATTCGTAGCAACGCACAACTCAACTGTCATTAAAAACGATCAAGATAACTGACAGATCGTTTGAATGTTAAGTAGTTGTGAGTGTTCCATTTCACACCATAAACTGCTGAAGCTTTATGAATTATAAACATTATGCAGCTATAATCAAATCCATTACAGTTCACACAACTTTTGGCCTTGTGTGAAGAAGGTAGATTTTTTTTTTTATTTTAAAGGCTCCATGAAGCTGTGTGTTAATACACAGGGATTACCTAAATCTTTTTAATAGTCCATCTGCAAGACATTGTAGTTTCAAGACAGCAGACTGAGCTCATATTTGTCACAAAGTTTTTTAAAAACAGGGCCAATACCTGCATGGATACATAAAATGGGTTTGGCTAAGGTAATATAAACTGGAAGATGAAGCTTTATGGCAGGAGTCTCAAACTCCTGGCCTGTGGGCCGCTTCCGGTCCCGCCCCCTACTTCCGGTCTGTGTTTTGATGTGAAAAATATAATGTAATTTGGCCCTATAAAGTGCCACATTGCAATTATATAATTTAATGCACCCAAATTTCATAATATAATTGTAATGTGGTCCTTCAAAAGGCTGAATTACATAATATTTTTGACATCAAATTGCAGACTGGAAGTTGCTGAAAGGCCTGAAGTAGGGGGTGGTGCCATGAGTTTGAGACCCTTGCTTTATGGCAATGTGGTAAATACAAATGGAGGTAGCTTTGTTTTTACCTCATGGAGAGAGCAACTCATCTCAACTACCACAAGCAAAAACTCAAAGCGCCCTCAAACACAGTGAAAAAGGCACTGAATAGTGTATTAGATAGACTTAGATTATTAAACATTTGGCCTTCGATAATAGGCAACAGAACACTAGCATGTAAAACCAACCCATATTTCATCAGTATCCAATGCCAGTTAACTGCTGGATCTAAGATGTTACACAGCCACCTGCACCAGCCACAGACAGTTTAAAAGACTGTTGCAGCTATAATAACGTCAACTGGTTTGTAAAGTTCTGTAATAAATTCTCAAGTTGAGCGTTTTCACTGTTGCCATTTCATTAGTGAGCAATGGATGGATCTGACTGAACCCGCACGCTCATTGGCTTGTTAACCAATGAACATACCCCAGATAATCCTCCTTTCTTACTCCAATAATTTACTAATTGGAACTAAATTTTTATGCAATGCTCTAAAACTAGCAACTGGGCCCATAAGCTCATCAGGAAAGTGCTTACTGAGGTCACAGAGAAAGGGGACTGAGGGCCTTTTTTTCCAGGCTTCTATAAAATCAGACGTGTTTTTACAACCAAACAAGTTGCTCCCTGCTGGCCAACATAAAGAAAGCATGTTTAAGGCATTTTGGTGTTGGCTTCACTTTTTAGAGCATGAAGCTACATTCATCACTTACAGTCTATGGCCCTAATAGATGGTAAAACTCCTCTCCCTCACTGTGAGACAAAAAGTCATGAATAAGGAAGGTAGTAAGAGGTGAGGGCCACATGAACCAGCAAAGTTCTGCAGTATTTTGATCTAGAAAATGATCTGTGTTCAAGGGCTGTGTCGAAACTCTGCTATATAACCACAAAGGTGTGTACATCAACATGCAAGGTCTGCTGCTGCAAAAGTTAGCCATACTTGACAAACTAACCTAATGTTGTGTGCACCCACATGTGTGTTTAACATACTTGTTGCAAGTCACATTTCAGCAGTACTTGAAGCATAATTTGAATATTTAAACATGTGATTAAACAGTTTCAATGGCTCTTAAATACATGTAGGGACAATGTTTAGTGTAGGATTGATTCAGTCTTTTTGGGGAGTATTTGCTTACTTTTTGACAGTAAGCTAGTTGCCAGGAAAAACCCAAGCACAAATTAGTTTCATCTGTCATTCTGGTGATATGAGCAGATCAGGGGAAATGGAACAGGCAGGATTTGATATGTGGGTGATTAGTGGGATGAGTCCATAGTGTTAATACTTTGCCAATGAACAGAGACAAATTGGGTCAGAGGACCCAGCTAGGTATCACAAATTATTCCAAGAGGGAAACAAACCCCTTACTCAACTTGCTACTTTGCAAAATTAGTCTGGGATGAATAAAGAATGGACAAAAAGAGGCTCTTTAACCACACACTTAGACACTACATCTAACGTCAAATACATCTTCATTTAATGTTTCAGAATCAATCAGAATCAGAATACTTTATTAATCCCCGGGGGGAAATTACTTAATGTTACTTAATTACTTAATGTTTTTGTTCACCCAATACCTGCCTTAATCTGAACTATTTGGAATGACTATCAGAAAAAAAAAAATCCAAATTCTGTCAGAAATGGCTGCAAAACTAAGGTCAAAAACAACCCTGGGCTCTATGGATGAGAGACAGAGTTATGAAGCAAAATAATTCTCCTTTAGCATATCATCAGGGTAGTGTTGAATTTAAAAGAAATATTTAAATGAGTGTAACAAACAAATAAAATAATTAGTCTGTGACACCAATGTTACAGAAGCTGTTAACACACAACAGTAACTCTACAGAAGTGAAGCACAACAAAGCCTACATGCATTTTATTCCTAGTACTAGTAATCGTGGCAGCAGCAGCCATAATACACTCTTCTGTGAATGTATTATGACTGTCGCCCTTTGAAAAATGGCCTCAGATAGGTTTTTATAACAAATGCAGGTGTAGAGTAACTTAATCTTAGTAATAGCTATCACATCTAACATTTAGTAATACCTACAAACATATTTAGTCTACAATAACAAAAAACAAAGCAAATCTCAAAATCCACAATTCAGAAAATAAAACCATGAAATGTAAGTTAACCAACTAGTCTATTAAAATTTCTGCATTATAATCCAGTGTTAAGACACAAACCATTTCATAACATATACTTGTAAGAACATAATGCCTTTGTTTAACCACTGCAGCTGTGAAAGCACATCAGGTGTGGAGCACAATTGCATTTCTGAATAAATATTGCTTTAGCGGAGCGTATCACTCACCGAAAAACCACAACAGGAAAAGAAGAAGAAGAAGAACCGGATGTTCACTGGTGTAGTGTGTGCTCTTTTTTGTGACCCTCTCAGATGGGGACTATTTCTACTTGGTGACTTTTAGTACAACAGGGCTTTAAAATCTCAATTTACAAATGCCTATAATAATAAATCATTCAACCCAAGCGTTTACCTAAATTGACTTGCAAGCTACCTATTTTAGCACAGCCTGACAAAACACCCTACAGCTCAAAACACTGACAAATGTATATAAAAAGGTTTCTATTAATAGCTTTGTGCCTCGCTCTGACCACATTCCACAGGAGGTGAAAGGTGAAGCTTGTTTGACTAGTGGCCGAAATGGAGAGACCTTTTGCCTGGGTGTGGCTGGACAGAACTACCCTCTAGTCTCACTACTAGCTGGGTCTTACATGCTTCAAAAATGGAGCTACAGCACACGTGGAGGCCAAACTTGAAGCTGAGGGTTTGAAATCTCCATGTGAGACAAAAACATGCTAGACACGCGTGGTCATGTACTCCTTGATGGATTTTGCATGGCTCCAAGCCTGCAGTGGCCCACTCTGCTAGGCTGGAGGAGAGTCTAGAGCTGGTGTGGAACCCTGGTCATGATTAGGCAGCAAAATGTATCCTGGCATGTCGAACTTTGCTTTGATCCATTCAGCTTCCCCTCTCTCTGTCTCTAGCAGTAAAAGAAATGGTTGAGGGGTGTGTGTGTGTGTGTGTGTGTGTGTATGTGGTAGGTGAAGACAGAGGGAGCGGGGAAGCATATGGGTGCGTTCATACACTCGCAATGATTTTTTTTTTTATGTCAGGGCATTAAGAGACGAGAAGGTATGGCCAGGCAGTGTGTAGCCTCTGCCTCACCCCCCTCTCTCATACACACATAAAAAACGAACAGAGGCATTTTGTGTCTCACCTTCTGCTACTGACCTTCCCTTTGTTTACAGCGCATTGCCGGGATACTCCCTTTGATTCGGCTTCGCACACGTGACCCTAGCCAGTTTCTGCTCTGCAGTGCTGCTGCTAAAAATAGCCTCAGCTTGCCCTGGCTCCACAGCTAGTTTACATAAGCTCTAAGGGGGGTGGAGGGGGGAAGAGAAAAGGGAGCGACAGTGGGGGGAGAGAGGAGGGGGAGTCTCAGTGAAGAGAGAGAGGAGGAGTAAAAGAGGGAGGAGGGACCAGGATCTATGGACAACCATTCCACAATCTCTGAGCAGGGAACCTGCAGCGCCGCTGCTGTCCTCCAGCAGACTGTGCCTTTACACTCCTGGTCAACAGGAGAGTGTGTATGTGTGTGAGACAGAGAGAAAGGTATTCATATGTGTGTGGTCAGCACACACAGTAACAGACTCTCAGATATCCACCATTCACCATGCCTCGCTCTGTGTCTTCGTCTGTCCTTTAAAATGGACGCGCATTTTAACCCAAAAATAAAAATCTATTTATAGCTACAATCCCCCCCCATCTTTAAGTGCAACTTAAATTCTCATCTTTCTCTGCAACACTGTTTGTACTAAATTAAAAAGGCTTCATAGCAGTGATTTACTTTGCTCATACTGTACATTATGATACAGATTTAAAGTTTAGATATACTAGCCAAACTGAGCAGTGCGGTGTTTATAACATGACTTCTCTACAGTTAAAAGAAACCTCTGGTCTCTAACAACAAAATAAAAACACATTGGCAGTGTAGCTAATCTTGTGACATGTAGCATGCAATGCTGGGCAGCTTTAGGCTCTCTTAACCATTTATGCAGACTGGGTGCTTGAATCTACAACTTACTGAGTAGATGCAACAAATTACAGGAAAACTAAATCCTAGGCACTCATAAGAGATGTAAAAGTGATGCCTTAAGTGAAAACCGTTTACACACACACACACACACACACACACACACACACACACACAGAGAAAAGGCTTGGCATGTGTTCTCATGTGCTCCACAACATCCTTTCTGCTATCGCTTTCTGGCCTCAGGAGAACGCTGAAAAGAGAGAAAGACTTGGTCCCACAGGGGGATCTAACAACCTTAAGGACACTGGTTTGTGTAGATGTTGTCCCACTGAGCTTCCAGTAGATCTGAGCCTATGTTTTAGCACAAAACCACTTCTTCCTTTCCCTCAAACACATTTAAAAAGACATACAGAGTATACAGTGTCCCCTTTGATTATTCTTCAGTCAGCTGACAGAACGGTCATATGATTTTAACAAGCGACACAAAGGTTTTCGTTAATCTGGATTAAGGTTTTTATGATTTATTTTACATAAAAGTATTTTATTTTATTATTAGTGTTATAATTTGCACAAAACTACAGCAAAGATAAAAGCAAAGGAAAGCAATTTACATGACAGATACTTAATAAAATTATCTGAAACCATTTAGGCCATTTTTTCATGAATCTGATTAAGCCTTCACACACTTACAGCTGTAAAATTACAAAAAAAGAGAAACACTGATTTTAAGATGCATTCAAATGCACCTTCATGAATAACTTGTGCTGCTTTTTGGCATCTTTGGTGTCTGAATCTAACACAATGAGAGAATTTTCCTCATGTGTTTTAATTTTGTTCTTCATGGTGGCTGAAATTGGCTGCCATGTGGTCTTTTAGGACCAGAGTTTGAGAAATTTGTCCTAAAAGTCACACACAATCCTACGTTCAGTGATCAAAATGTTCTGCTTCCTCATTTATTTCTTCCTCGAGCACCCTTCCTGCGTGCCTACCCATACCCCACCAACAAGCGTCTCCATTCTTCATTAAAAGAAAACCAATATCGTGGCATAGGGATTCCAGACTGTGGCACTCTGGCCTGACACAATACTTGAATTAAAAATGTGGACAAGTGTTTTTTTTATTATTTTTGTTTGTTAAAATACAATATATAGACAAAAGTATTCAGCTACACCTCTTAATAAATCAAGCACTTAACCGTGCCGTCTGCCTTTACAAATGTTTGTGATACATTTGTAATACAATTTCCCCCCAGGGATTAATAAAGTATTCTGATTCTGAAAGAATGGGTCTTTCTAAAGAGCTTAACGAATTACAGTTAGGTACTGTAATAGGATGCCACCATTGCAACAAGTCATTTCTTTCCTCCTAGATATTCCATGATCAACTGTAAGAGGTATTATTGCAACGTAGAAGTGTTTAGGAACCACAGCAGCTCAGCCACTAAGTGGCAGACCACATAAAGTTACAGAGGAGGATCGCCAACTGCTAAGACGCATAGTGTGTATTATTTGCCAATGCTCTGCTGACTCAATAACTGAGTCCCAGCACGAAAGCTGTGTGCTGGGACCTTAATGGCATGGGTTTCCATAGCTGAGTGCCTGCATGCAAGTCTTACATTGCCAAGTAAATTGCACCAACTGAAGTTTGGTGGAGGAAGGATAATGCTGTGGGGTTGTTTTTCTGGGTTTGGCCTGGGACACTTAGTTCCAGGGGTAGGAAATCTTGATGTTTCAGCTTACCAAGCCATTTTGGATAAATCCATGTTTCCAACATTGTGTTAACAGTTGGGGAAAGGCGCTTTAATGTTCCAGCAATGCTGCCCCTGTACACAAAGCAAGGTCCATAAAGCCATGGTTGGATGAGCTTGGTGTATAAGAACTTAACTGGCCTGCACAGACCCCTGATCTCAACCTCACCAAACACTCTTGGGATCAACTGGAACAGAGTGAGCCAGGCCCTCAGCCAATGCCAGTGTCTGACCTCAGAAATGCTCATCTGGATGAAAAGGCCAAAATTCCACAGACACACTCCCAAAACAGAGTGAGAGCTGTAATAGCTGCACAGGTGGGACCAACTCTATACTGATACCTATGGAGTTAGAATGGAGTAATGTGGAGGTGGTCCAATACTTTTGTCCCTATATTTGAATATTTAAGTCAGAATCAGAGCACAGGAGCTTTAAAATTCTAACAAATTCTGAAGTTAGGTTGCATCACACACTTAAAGTTAACTTTTCCTCAAATAGCCACATGGTTTGAAATTGTAGGTTTAACTCACGCTACAGGAGATTTAATTAAGATTATCCTGCCAGAGAGAGCAATGCACTCATGTGACATCATGGTAGAAAAAATATGAACAGAATTATAAGTTCTGATGTATCAAATTTCTTGTAATATTAGCCACCGTGCAAGAAGAAAAAAAAAAAACAAAAAAAAAAACCTTTCACTAATAGTTGTCAACGGTACTACAGTTACTGTTGTTGGCCTCAAAGCCTAAAATGTTTACCATTTCCTGACAAGAGTGCTAATCCAGGACTAGCATTGTACAAGTCCTGTCAATTGTTGTAGCAGTTTGTTTCAGGGTTGTCATTTCAAACATTTACATTCACCTCTTTCAGACTTGCCTCTTTTATTGGCTGTAATTAAAGTAATCCTGCTTGTAATTATCTACATGTTAACTGCTAAACATCCGTTTTTCCCCCCTTTAAGTTTTTAGGATATGCCCCAAAAATTCTTCAAGCAGTTCTGGAGGGATACGAGTGGCTGTATAAACACTTCCTACTATCAGAATGATCTGGGTTGAACATCAGTACCAACAAAGGTTCCACACCAGATTCCTCCACTGAATATCAGGTGGGGTGAATACAGCATTAAAGTGGCCTAAAACCCTTGTAGCCTTGTTACAACAAGGCATCATCCAATATGGTATTGGCAGCAAATGAGATGGTATTTACCGATGTTAGTGGGTGATCTTTATCTTTTTTGTCACATCAGTTTCACGCTGCCTAAATGTATAAACGACTTTTGAAACGGTTTCGATTATCATCATTTTTAATAAAGATGATTTCTACCTTTCTTCCAGAGAAACAAAGAAATGTATAAATAAGGACAACAAAATAGGCTTTAAAGGTCTTATACTGAAATATAAACCGTCAGTAGAGACATTCACACTCACTATGGCCGGTATCAAATCAGCTACAATATCAAGAATTCAACCAAGTTATTGGTGACACAAAAAAGCAGCAGTGACATGCAGCCAGTGTATAAATATCGCTCTCACTGGCTCTTCCATGAACAGAAGAGGCTCCTTATTGAGGAGAGCCAGTGTTTGTGAAGCGTAGTCCCTCTGTTTCTGCAGGCCCTTCAGGGGCCGGGGCCAGCTGACAATGCCGACCATTCTTAGCACTTTACAGCCCCAGATGACTGTGTCAGTGGCCCCCAGGCTGGTGACAGAGTCCCGTGACTAGCACTAAACCCCAGCCCCAACCTCAGCCCAGCCTAAGCCAAGAACCAGATCAAGCCTTAGACCCATCTACACATAACCAAGCCCCATCTTCAGAACTCTGTGGGACACCTGGACACTTGTCACATTCCAAATGTGCCTCTCCACTGGCCATTTTCATAGCACAACATCCTAACCCAATTCCCCTTATATTAATGATGCACTGTATTTCAATCAGTACAAAAAACACATTTTTCTTTTTAAGACAGAACTGGCACAACACCCATTATAAATCAAGGAACCAGAAATGAAGGATCTTTGAGTGAACACATGCAACGTATGTTGTTAATATTTTCCAGACGTGTGTTTACATCTTTTCTGTAAAGCTGCAAGGTTAATTAATCAATTAGCCAATCAACCAATAACTAGTCAAAAACTTTAAGACTGATTATTCATAATTTTCAAAGCTAAATATCAAGTATTCTCTACTCAGTTTGAAAAATACTGCTTTTTCCTGTTATGCATAGTTTTGACTTTATATGTATTGTTTGTTTGTTTTGCAGTTCTATATTAAAGTGTCAATTTCATAAGAAGAAAGTGAAAAGAAAAAGTGAAGGACTTATGCTCACTGAAATATTACTAAATATTTAGATTTCTGTATATTCCTGCAGACAGACACAATGTTGTGATTAACATCATTAACAGCTGTTTGAGCTGCAAAAGAGAAATCAGAACCAAGTGTCAGCAGTGCACATAGAGCAGCATCACAGCTAAGCAGACTGTAGTAAGAACTCAGGCGGCATCCTCACTTTAACTTTCTCGCCATGTATTTAACGAACTAAAATACCGTCTCCCTGAGACCGGTACCTACAAAACTACAGGTAATGTCTGGATAAGGTTCCTGTACTTAAACCATCATAGACGCTACACTGTCAAAAGGTCCGATTCTCATTGCAAGAATAAATCCCAGCTTGTTCATAGTCTATTTTTTTCAGCTCCATCACCATCCAGGGCAGCTCAACATCCCAGTCATCAATGAGCAGACCAACACAAGAGTGTTTCATACTAGCCTAAATAGAGTCTAGCATTACCATAATATATCTTAGCATGTTAATTGTGTAATTTTTTTTGTCATATTTGCAGTGGAACATTCACTGCAGCAACAGGCCTGGGAGTTCAGATTTGCGTGTGAAAAAGTGTTTGATTTTGCCATTGACACATCCAAGGCATTGCGATGGAACCAGCCTGCTGCAGCTGAAAACAGCTCATAATCAATCAGCTGGCAGACACACATCTGTGCTCTTAAAACGTATAAATGTGCAACGCAGAGGGCAGATCAATGGGTGACAGGATTCCAAAAACATCGATATGGACATGCTCTTTGGCATAACAAGCACTTGGCATCGGCCCGTACTTATTTCCTGTGCCTCTGTCCGATGAGCCATCCAATGTTAGGCTTGCTGGAAAAATATATCTGCCAGTGGTGCAAGGTCTATGAAGGACAACACAGATGAAATGGCAGAGGTGTATTATATGCCATCACAAAATGTGAATGTGGCATCTAACTAAACCAAATTTTGTTCCAGTGTGAATGCTTTGCTTTCCCTTCCCACAATCATGTAGGTTATTTCCCCCTTAACTTACTCTGAGCAACGAAAGCACTCTGATTACATGATCTAAGACAGAGCCTACTGAAAAAACACAAATCAGTAGGTGTTTAAATAAAAATAAAGACATAAAATATTAAATTAGAGAATATTTAAAGTAAGAGCTGTGAAAAACTGACAGCACTTTCTCCTGGTAACAGAACTGCCTCCCAGCTTTACTAGCCTCTTTCAAAATAAAAAAATAGGCAACCAATAGACATTGAGCTAAAAGTTTCCTGCAGTCCTGACCCAGCATTACTCACTTCTTGTGGAGTGAGTGCAAAGGGGACAGTCTCAGCATGATGCTACTATACATGTTAAATGTTAGATGAATGGGCGACAGCAAAATGTATTTAACTTAAAAATCACTATCAGTTTAACTGTGGGTTATAGTACAGCTGTTTTTGGCATTTAAACTGCTGTCAGATAGCGCTTTCAGACAAGGAACTGAAGCCACCCTCATGGTCTCAAAGCACAAAACTGAACCCAAAAAAACCACCACAAAATCATTTTGTTTACAGCTCTCAGTGTATGCATCTCTGGGTTTTAACTAGTATATTAAACAAAGTAACAGGATTCCGTGTTAGCCGAGGTAAAGGTGGTGTTTTTGTGATTAGAGTTCATGCTCTCCCATCACTTGAAGAAGTGAAAACCCAGTAAAGTACTTTAGTCCCCACAGGAACAGGGCAATCCTGTTGTTGCCTAGTGCAGCTAATGGGCTAATGCAATTGTTAGCTTTGATTGCATACACACTGGTCAGAGCTGTAAGGAAAATGCAATGCTGAGAAACAACTGTTTCAGTGCAGCTAAAGTCAGTTTTCCACCTGTTTGCCATTTGCTTCTTTCCTACCCTACTCTCACTTCTACTGTTCCTGTTGTCAGACAACAGAATAACTATGAAATGCAGTCGTGAAAAACTAAGTACACCCCATGATTCACTAGTTTGTAGAACCAGCTTTAGCAGCAATAGCATGAAGCAATCATTTTCTAAGACTATCTCTCAAATCACTGTGGAGGAATTTGGCCCACTCTTCTTTATAATGTTGCTTCAATTCATTGAGGTTTGCAGGCATTCCTTTATGCACAGCCCTTTCCAAACTTCTGTCACAGCATTTCAGTCAGGTTGAGGTCTGGACTCTGACGGGCCAATTACAACATCTTGATTCTTTTACTTTTCAGCTATTCTGTTGAAGATTTGCCGCTGTACATGTAATCACCATCTTTTTGCATGACACAATTTCAGCCAAGCTGTAGCTGTCGGTGGCCTCACATTTGACTCTAAAATACTTTGGAAAACAGAAGATATCATGATCGACTCAATGATTGCTATGTGCCCAGGTCCTGTGGCTGCAAAACAAGCCCAAACCCTCACCCCTCCACCACAATGTATGACTGTTTTTATGAGGCGTTTGTGCTGGTGTGCTGGCTGGTTTTGCCCAAATGTGATAGTGTGTATTATGGTGAAACATCTCCACTTTAGTCTCACCTGTCCAAAGGACACTGTTCCAGAAGTCATATTTTGTTCAGGCGCAACTTTGCAAACCTAAGCTGTGCTGCCTTTTTTTTTTTTTTTTTTTAAAAAAAAAAAAAGGGTTTTTTTTTGAAAAATTTTTAAAATA
>VUQH01041995.1:0-15576 GCA_015106775.1 Etroplus canarensis | reverse complement strand
TCTGACCCTATCCCTTGCATCCTCTTCCCTCACACCAACCCTCTGCATGTCCTCCTTCACTACATCCATCAACCTTCTCTGTGGTCTTCCTCTTCTCCTCCTGCCTGGCAGCTCCATCTTCAACATCCTTTGTCCAATATATCCACTATCCCTCCTCTGAACATGTCCAAACCATCTCAGCCTTGCCTCTCTGATTTTGTCTCCAAACTTCTCAACATGAGCTGTCCCTCTGATGTACTCATTTCTAATCCTGTCCATCCTGGTCACTCCCAGGGAAAATCTCAACATCTTCAGTTCTGCCACCTCCAGCTCTGCCTCCTGTCTTTTTGTCAGTGCCACTGTCTCCAAACCATACATCATAGCAGGTCTCACTACCCAGCCACCGGGGCCCATAAGCCAGTGTACTCCTGGTGTCTATCCCAAGCCCGGGTAAATGGGGAGGGTTGCGTCAGGAAGGGCATCTGGTGTAAAATCTTTGCCAAATCAAATATGTAGATTCATAATGAAAATGCAAAATTAACACACAAAATAATCATAAGTAGCCCACTACATAACAGTCACATGAGGTAAAAGATACTATGTACACCCATTATGTTGATAGGCTGTGCCACCTTCATTATAAGGCTTTGACATGTTTTCAGCTCCATGAAGATTTTTTCTGGTCAAACATGCCTCTGTTAATGGTAAAGGTTGCTGACCCCTGAACCCTTCCTCTGTTCCCTGATACATACCGGAACTACTCAGCCTGCCTTCAAACCCACCCGAACCACTTTGTACGTAGGACCCATTCAGGAAACACGTCCCAGCGGTGACCTGCCAGTTGTTTGCGTTTGTAAAATGGACTTTTAGCTGAAGCGAAGAGTCATGTTTAAGTTCGGATCGCTGCAGAGAAACAAAACAATCAAATATGGAGTGCCCATGCTTGTAAGTGATTTTTATGTGATGATATTGATGGAAACAAAGCGGCGTTAGCTATCGTTTGTTAGCACGTCAGCATAATATCACCCAGCAGTGGAGGGTTAGAGTGAGTTATTCTGCTTTTATCTTAGTGGATTTGAAGCACGGTTTGGTGCTTTCTCTCCCTTACAGTGACCATATTTATCTTCTACGGTCGCAGTTTGACCTTAAAACCATCTGTCAGGTTATCAAGTACAAACATGTGAAAGTTGTGCTGCTTGTTTTCGACCTTAAGGTGATCATGGAGGGTGTATTGTGTGGTGTACATTACTGTGATCCTTCAGTATAGTTTTTGGCACTTTATAACCGGGGGGGGTCTAAAAGGGGAGCCTTTGGTGGCATTGGTCTGGCTCACCTTTTTTTGTGACCTACAGCAGTGAGAGTTACAGATGCTCTATTTGGTATAAATATATACAGATATGAATGGAAAGAAAATGTAAAAAAGAGAAAAAGCTTATATGGAAAAGTGCGGTGTCCAGTAGACAAAATGTACCTTCGGCTGCTCACTTATATTTTCCCTAAAGGGGCACCACAGCACATGAATTGGTGTAGACAGTTTGGCAGAGGTTTTTTTTTTTACCCTTCCTGATGTAACCCTCCACGGTGGGAGGGGCGTGTGTCCCCATCCGGAATCGAACCAGGGACGTTTTGCTTGAAAGTTGAATGTGTAAACCACTACACTACAGGGGCACTCAAAGTTAAGTCAGTGCAGTGTGTCACATAAATACTATATACAAGATATGGACATAACAGAAAGAGTCCAGGTATTAAAGGGAGGAGTTTTAGAGTTTGACG
This sequence comes from Etroplus canarensis, assembly GCA_015106775.1. NCBI lineage: Eukaryota > Metazoa > Chordata > Actinopteri > Cichliformes > Cichlidae > Etroplus > Etroplus canarensis. The sequence continues at coordinate 13,824 of VUQH01041995.1, read as the reverse complement.
TCCACAGGTAGGAATGATTTCCTGGGGTGTTCTGTGGAGCATCGTGGTGGGATGAGTCTGCTGCTGAATGTGCTCCTGTGTCTGTCCAGCACATCATGGAGAGGTTGTGAAGGCTTGTCCAATATTGTCCTTAACTTGGACAACATCGTCCTTTCTGACACCACTGTCAGAGAATCCAGCTCCACACCCACAACATGACTGGCCTTGCAGATCAGTTTGTTGAGTTTGTTGGTGTCCATTACTCTCAGTCTGCTGGCCCAGCACACTACAGCATAGAGGACGGCACTGGCTACCAGAGTCTCATAAAATGTCCTGAGCATCGTCCAGCAGATATTGAGGGGACCTGAGTCCTCTGGAAAAATAGAGACTGCTTCTGTGTGTTGAGTGAAGTCCAGTTTGTTGTCAGTATGAGCACCGAGGTATTTGTAGTCCACTATCGTCGCACAGACTCCATTGATTGAAACGGGTCACAGGTGTTTTGGCTGTATATTGTATGTGTGCCTTTCGGCTGCTCTAAATGACCAGTGTGGATTAATTTGGCAGAGGTTTTACACCAGATGCCCTTCCTGACGCAAAACTGAGAGGGGCTTGTGTCCCCACCTTGCAAGTGTAATTTATCATCATCTTTTTTTTTTTAACCAGTACAGTACAAGCTTTAAAAGTTATGGTTTCAAGATGAGTATACTGTTGTCGTAAAGTGACAGACATGGTCAGAAACAATACTGAAGTAAGCTGCAGTGTTTAAATGATGCTCAAGGGTCTAAAGTGTGGCAAGAAAATATCCCCAAACCATTACTCCAGCAGCCTGAACTTTTGATACAAGGCAGGATGGAGCCATGGTTTCATGTTATTTAAAACAAATTCTGACCCAGGAGTGGAGACTCGTCAGACCAGGCTGTGTTTTTTAAAGCCTTCTGTCGTCCAGTTTGGTGAGCTCATGTGAATTGTAGCCTCAGACTCCTGCTCTTAGCTGACAGGAGTGGCACCCAGTGTGGTCTTCAGCTTCTGTAGCCCATCTGCTTCAAGGTTGGACGTGTTGTGCATTCAGAGATGCTCTTCTGTATACCTTGGTTGTAACGTGGTAATTTGAATGACTGTTGTCTTCCTGTCGGCTGGAAGCTACCCATTCTCCTCTGACTTCTGGTATCTATAAGCCATTTTCACCCAGAGAACTGCTGCTCACTGAATGTTTTCCTTTTTTGAACCATTCTTCTTAAACCCAAGAGATGCTTGTATGGGAAAATCCCAGTTGATCAGCAGTTTCTAAAACACTCAGACCAGTCTGTCTGGTGACAGCAACCATGCCACTTAAATCACCTTTAATGTTATGATGCTCTGTTTGAACGTCAGCAGATTGTCTCAACTATGTGTACAAGTGCTTGGCTGAGTAGATATTTGTGTTAACAACAGTGGTTCTCAAACTGTGGGGTGCAGAGCCTCTGCAGATTGGGTACAAACATCCAGTCTGCCAAATGAAACTAAGGTGAATAGCTATGAATTTTTTATATGAAAAACAAACAAGCAAACCTTTGCAGATGCTTTTGCACTGATAATATGGATCTTTTATTTAAGTAAAGTTCAGTGTGGAGCATTTTTCTATTTATTGTTGGTGATTTATACAAATCTGGGGTGTGGGGCGTGAATTTTTATCAGCTGCTCAAGTGGGGCAAGGCAAAAATAGTTTGAGAACCACTGGTTAACAAGCAGGTTGACTGGTGTACCTAATAAAGTGGCCAGTGAGTGTGTTTTGTAAGTTGTGGTGTTCTTTAGCCAGAGCTCACTTCAAACTTTGTTGAAGTGAGCTTCCTCTGCACAGATGACCGAAATGCCTGTGTCTTGCTTTAACTAACGACTGATATTTCTGATTTCAGTTGCTGGTAGTTGGCGGTTCTTTTGGCCTGCGAGAATTTACACAAATCCGATATGATTCCCAGAAGATCAGAAAAAGGGTTTGTAGTTTGATTCCATTTTCATCCAGTCAGTGTTTGTTTACAATAGGTTTGTCAGGTATGTTTATACTCCTGCGTCTTCATTGGTACATTAAACAGTTGAAAGGGAAAAAGCTCTCCCATACAAGCTCATCAAGTGTGCAGTTTATGGGTAAAAGAAACTGTCTGTACAGTACAGTGGCCAGTGTGCAAATACTCCTCCCAGTGGTTGGAACTGTAATTACACCAGAGGGTCACATTTTCCCCAAGTGTCCAGTGTCAACATAATAAACATTTAAAGATGCTTCACTGTTTTTGAGGACTGCTGGAATGTTACAGATCAGTTCAGTGTGGTCGATTTGGCCTTTCTAAGGAATCTGAATTAAATACTTAGTCTATCCATCAGACACTGCAGGCATACAGCACTGACAAGCTTTTCTAACCCATTTAGAGTAAGTCAGTACAAGAGCAAGATGGGAGAACAAGCTTTAATAATTCATTAAATGACAACCAATTCATTAAAATGATGGAAGACTGGCCATTTATTAGAAGGCATTACAATCTGATGAGCTGGCTGTGAGGGGAAGTAACTGTTTTGTGCTGTTTTACTGTGACATACGCTGATGCGCATCATCTGGGTGGGAGCCAGATGGCAGGGGCATCTTTTCTTATTACTGTCCATGTGAGGCAGCACTAGACAGTAGATGATGATGGTGATGGTGGTGGTGATGGTGGAGGAGGGCATCGCATCCCTGGCATCGTGCCTGTGCAGCAGCCCCCACACTTATCGCTCTCTTCTGTCGGGGCCTGCAGCAAACAGAGCTTTGCTCCGCTCTCTGACCCTGTGGAGTAAAGATTGAATGCTGCTCTGCGTGTGTGCGTGTTTGTGCATGTGTATGTACAGTTCAGTGAATTGAATATCTAAAAAGTTTTATGCACATGGCAAAGACCACTCCTCCAGGTTTTATCAGCCGATTTCATTATTTGGTTCTCACAGATAAGTGCTCACTTAAGTCAGTGAAACCACTCAGAGTAAGTCACTGTGTGATCCAATTTGCATTTTCCCTTCAGTGATTTAATTTAGCCTGGAGGCAGAGATGAACCTGAATGCCTTTTGCATTTCCTGTCCAGATTTTTTTTTTTTTCCAGCCTTTCCTCATTTCTGGAATCCCCAGTTTCTTTGTGAGGTTCAAGTTCGGCTACTAACACCTCCACAGCAGGTACCACACTGAATACTTAGGCTATTAATTCCCTGGTCTGAAGGCTCCAGAATATTCTATATATTATTAATAGGCTGTAGTAATGTAGGTCTAATTGTAAATCAATCATGGTATTATGAAACTCATCAGTCAGTCGAGTAACTACGGCATTATTGCTGTGAAATATTAGAACTCATTAAAAGTAATGATTCAGAATGGGATTCATTTCAGTCCTATTCTCAGGCAAAATCAATTTGAATTGCAAAACCCTGATGGCTCCACTGGACCTGACTCGCTCTCCCACAACCTTCTGACATAATTTTTTTTTTCTTTTTACTAAACCGGGTGATGTTGATACCAATTCGAGCAGAACAATTTGCAGAGTAAAAACAGGGTAAATTGGATCCTCCCTCTGGATTTGAATGGGCTCAGCTTTGACACTGGTGAGACAAAGAATGCTTCTCTCCCCTGCATAAAGGCATATAAGAAGACTACTCCACCTCTTCTGCAAGTGTCATCGTTTATATAGCATAATACACAGTATTTAATAATGATACATAAAACAATGGACTGTATGAAATCATGACTTCATTCAGAAATTCCAATTATACAAACCTTCCCTTATCTCATTTCAGTACTTTTAACCTGCTCATAACTCACCACCACCAAATTATTCAGTCAAGCAAAGAGATCCTCATTATCTCCTTTTCTTCTCTTACTGTTTGAATTTATATTTGTCCTGCAATGAATGGCAGATCCAGAATACTCTTTGAACATTTTATTTTCTCTGTTTTTCCGCAGCTGGATCCTTCACTGGAAGCTAAAGTGAACGTGCAGAAGCAGTCGGTCATACTGGAAGAGGAGTATGAGGTAAGGAGCACTGGGCTCAGAAGCCCTCACTGGGGTACACTAGCATCAAAAACTCTGGCTTGTGGAGTGTGGAAGCAAGAATCTTGCTTTTAAATTTTAGAATGCTTCACTAACATAAATTTATTGAAACATGTAAGTACCAGGTTTATTTTCAGCGCTATTTCTGAGGTTTCCGCATCTTTTGTCCTTTGCTGTGAGTGGATGATGCTCCGGTGTCATCACACAGGTTACAGATTACATGATAAGTGGCTGTATGTGTTTGTTTCTGTCTACTGGACATGGATTTCTGTTATTTGCATGCACACAGTGAGTTCCAAAACATAAAATTTAAAAGTTTTCATGGGAAGCCTAAATAAACTCCGGAATTAACCTCGATACCATAAGTATTGTGGTTCCTGAAGGTACTAAAAACACATATGGAGGTCACACTTGTAAGCATTTGCATTATGAATATACTTGTCCACCCCATTTTGGAAGATAATGGGAATAATAGTATTTGCTTATGTGTTACACCCCCAGTCAAATCGAAAATGATTACAGTAAGTCAGTGCTGCTCTTTATTTGAGCTGCAAGCATTCAGTGCTGATGTAAAGTTAACTTCCTACCACATCCATGGAAGCAGGTTTTAATTTTGTGCAACAAATCAAAAATTATATTAATGCCCTAATATGGTTATGCTCTGGTTGCGCCGCCGTATCCCCCATAGCGATTAACTCTCTAATCCAAACATAAACTTCTGTATCTTAAAAACCTTTTATATGTATAAGACAAATATCACTTTAGTGTCTAGATTTATTCCTACCACTTAGTGAACAAAGCCTGAGTCCAGATAAAGGCATAGAAATAAAAGGAATCTGGATCTGATCCAGAAATAAATCTGAATTTTTCCCAGAGTTCATGTTTTTCTCATCTTTTAATGCACTGAGTAATGCACAGTAATCATGAGGGATATTCAGACTTTTTGGGTACATCAGTTTTTCTCTCAAGTTCATCTGGATCTGACCTGGACATTGACCTGGATTACAACTATGTGCTTCATGTCATGAACCACTGATTGTACAGCAACCTTTTGTGTACATCATACTGTACATGAGCCTTATCCAGAGCTGAATCTAGAACTTGTCCAGATTATTACTTTCCAGAACCGGCGTGTCCTTTTTATGGAACTTTTAACCCTAACAACCACATTTTGAAATTCACATTACAGATTGAACAAAATGACTGCACCATTTATGCCAAATTGAACATGAATCACACTTTGCAGAAATTCTGCAGACTCTAGAAGCTTTCAGGAAGTTCTACATCTAACACAGCAAGTTAATGATGTCATTATGACATCATTGTCTGGTGATAATCCTGCAAGGCTATCATAAATCATAATGCAGAGAAATGAGATCCTACCAGTGCTTGTCAGAGCCTTACATGGCTCTATAATGATGATAAGATATCTGCTATTATAAGGGGTCCCCCACTAAGTACCACTGGGCTTTAGGCTGGGATGTATTATATGATTGTTAAGGGGTGGGGGGAGGTGGAGAACAGGCAACCCTTCATACTGGGTTCTGGTTGGCAGTGTCCCACAAAGGCAGTGGCCCTGGTCTTTTACAGGTGAAAGGTATCATGTCTAGTTGTTATTATCTACCAGCAGCTGAAAAATGATTACTAGCAAACTTATTGTAGGACTACTGGTGCCAATAATGCTGAACATTGGGAGTCAGAGAGGAAGACGCAGCATGGAAGAAGGGGGTATGAATATTGGATCTGTTAAAGAAATGTCTTTCCCAATTCAGCATTTGAAAGGTGAATCTGAAAGGAAAAGGCTGTACTGCTGAAGAGACATGCTGGCAGCTCAGTTCTTCTCATCTGTGTGACCTACCAGATGGCTCCTTCTGACAATTTCAAAGTGCATCAAGTAAACTGAGAAGAGTTTTCTATATTCACTTAGAAGTAACATCCTGTGCAAAATATTTTGCACTCGTTATACTGCACGTACATGTCTGCAGACACTATTACAGAACTGAGAAATGCTGACCGCAATTTTTAGATGGTGTTTAATCTTTTTAGTTTTAAATCCTGAATTCAAAGCGTCCTGGCATTTAAACCCTGCCTCCTCTTGTGTAATTGTATTTTCTCTGCAGAAGATGAAGGAGATGAATTTGGACGAGTGGAAGAACATCCGTGGCCCTCGTCCCTGGGAGAACTCCAGGGAGTACCAGGAGCAGCAGCGCCGCAAGCTGAGCAATAAAGAGTGAGACTTGAGGACATCAGGCTGAGCAGACTGCACGCACACACACCACGAGCAGCACAAGAATGGACTGTGGAGAGGTCTGAGATTCAATTATCTTAGTCTGTGCAGCTCCAAGGCCTGGACTCTTTTGTCTTTGCTTGTGTTGGACTTCAGACTTTGGGAATATACATTAGCAGATAGCAGTGGTTTCTTCTGGTGGTAACACATTCAGAACTACTAGTTAGAGTCTGACTGATATTGGCCTTTCACAGGTGGTGTATATGATGTCCAATATGATTTTTTTTTTCCTTTTACAGAACATATTGCAGTGGTAATATGTGACACTGGCTCCACTGTTTTCAATACTGTCAGAGCTGCAGCAAAGGTAGCAGAGTAGGCTTCACACCTGAGCAGATTTCAGTGCAGTGTTAAACGGTGCCCTCTAGTTAGTGAATGTTAAGAATGTTGATAAACAGTCTCCCTTTTCACTAACTCTCTAACATGCTGTATAAGGAATAATTGCCTAACTATGTATATTAAATTTTCTTACTACCTAAACATCCTTATCTCTATTGGCCAAAGCTTTCCAATATTGGTCAGGCTCTATCTCTAGTGGTAAAATTATGCTACATGAGCAAAGCTGGTCTTATATTTAAAGAAGCTGATTCTTATGATTTTATACACAAATATATAAATCAGCTCCCTGTCGGGAGGTTATTCTCCAGGAGTTTGGAGTAAAACACTGCCAGCAGGCGGCCATCTGTGTCCTGCTGCATCTTCCACACAAGAAATATATATATCCATGTGTGATTTCCATGACTCAGTAAATTATTACTGTTGATCCACAGTGTTGCCTTCACTTTCATTTTGTTTTTAACAAAAGCTGGTGGATGTGGTGAGCCTTTGTTTACAATGGTATTGCATTGATTTACCAGTTGGAAGCATAAAAGAATAAATAAGCGAACAGTCCAGCCTTTCCTCGGGCTTTATAGTTCTCGACAGTAATCTGTTTTTCTGACAGTTATTACTTTGCACTGCGGTGGATTTATTGCATTTATAATAGAAATAGTATTACCCTTTTTGCTTTTTTTGGTTCAACAAAACAAAAGAACATGATTCTTGCTGTACGCCACAATGTCTCCAGATAGGTAAGTTTAAGTAATGTGTGGGTGAGTGACAGATAATGTATGTACTGCCTCTCCTCATTCAGCTGTGAAATGAGATGTAATGAATATTCCTCAGGTGCAAACGTCGGCACGAAAATGTCTTGGGATACATTTTCTGTAATCACATTTTTATGTTCTTGACTTTTGAGCCGCTTTAATACCGAGTGTTCTCAGATGCAGGAATGTATGTGCGGGTTATTTTTCCCATGCACAGGTTGTACAAAAAATGCATCTTTCTCTGAGTGCTGCTTTGTCATTGGCTGTTCAGTGCGTGGAAGAGCTGCCATGAAGTAGCAATCGCCTCTAATCCGCCAAACACCTCTGAATGACAAAGCAGCGTAATCAAGTGTTTGTAACAGGATTAGCAGATCACATCAAAGCTCTCGCGTCAGGCTGGGGGTTGATAAAAATGTGTGGTGTTTCCGAAGCGGCTTCTAAAATTAGAGCAACCACATGTTGGTGCATTTGTAATCTTAGAGGTGAATCACACGCTCGCACTGGATGCTCCACCGGCTGGCCCCAGGGCTGTTTTTGATTAGATGTATACTGTCTAGAAAGAAGATGCTACAGCGGGGATGGTGATGTTTCTGTGGGACAGAGGAAATGGTGGGATTTTAAATTAAAGGGAGTGTTTTGAAAACATGTTAAAAGCTCATGCATTCTAAGTCTTATACAAAGTAAAAGTAGCGAGGTATTGCAGGAAAATATTTAAAGTCAAAGAAGTTTTCAGAATATGTATTTAAGTGCAAGTGTCAATACTACATTGTGAAATATTCCAGAAAGTTAGGATAGTACAGAAACTCATCAGCTTCTCTGCTGATCAGTTGTGATGCTAAACATCACTGCATTATACCAGTCAAAAAACCAAAACATCTTAAAATAAGGTTTTAAAAAGCTTTCCCCCCCCCTGGAAGTTATATTTCTACTATTAACTTCATTATTTTTTAAAAACCTTTATTTAAACAGAAAATGGAAATCTTAATCTCTTTTGCAAGAGTGTCCTGGACTAACATAAGCAGCATTAACCTAGCATGTTTTTCAGTAACAGGAGAAGATGTAGGTCTGCACAAGCACAGAGAGATCATGCAGACTCCACACAGAAGGGCCCTACCTGTGTTTGGGCCCAGGACTCGCTTGCTGTGAGGCAACAGTGCTAAGCACTAAGCCACCGGGCTGTCCTAGTCTAATCTCTGAGCCACTGTTGTGTTCTCCCATAGATTTGAGGTCAGGGTTCTTTGAGTACTGTGTGTCTGTTATGTCAAGTCAAGTGGTCTTTTATTGTCATTTCAAGCATGTACAGATAATGCATGAATGAAATGAAATAACATTGCTCCAGGACCATGATGCTTCATACACGACTAAGGAACAGAGGCCAGTGCATTAGAGGACACTTAAAAACAGTGAAGACAAAAAGACGATGACAAAGCACTCCTGACCATTATACAGTCCTGGTGACAATACATTGCAAAGAATATTATGATAATAGAGATATAAAAGTATAGAAATATTTGACACTCACAAACAAATGTGAGAGAGAACATGTCAGCCCATTACAGGTACCGAGGAGCTCAGTGGGGGGTTGGTGCCTTGCTCAAGGGCTTCTCGGCAGCACTCAGGGGGGTGAGCCAACTCAAGCCCAGGCCTCCAGTACACCTCCATATGTTAGTCCATGGTGGGTCATGAACTTTGGCCTCCAACCTCCACAGGCCTCCAGTTGCTATATCAGCAGCCCTCTGGTTCCCACCCACAGCTACTGGGCCACGAAAGTTACAGAAAGGGGTTGCTGAGAGCTGCGGCACATAGTGTGTAAAAGTCACCAATACACTGCTGATCCAGCATTCCAAACCTATCATTAGCATCCGCACAAAAACTGTTCACCTGGAGCTTCATGGCATGGACTTCCATGGCCAAGCAGCTACATACCAGCCATCACACTTTATGCTCATTGCAAGGGCAAATTTGAAGAAAAAAAAAAACAGCTCCTCAATTTCATTGGTGCAAATGTAGTAGAAGATGTGGACATCATTGTCAGATTGTTACTCTCATGTCACCAGCATGGTAGCTTTCCTAGAACTTGTTGGGTTTTGTTAATGTTGGTTGTGTGTTAAAGATATCTGGTGTATGCACTGGTGGTGACTGACGTTTCCAATATTTTCTTTCAAAGACCATAACTTCCTAGCTAATTTATTGACAGTTGGCATACTAATTCACTAACCTAAGATGATGTCCATAGAAAGACTCTGATGCCACCTTTTGTGAGCGATGAAGACATCTGACGACTCAAGCTGCCAACATTCTTGAGTTTCTGTGTCCAGTTCTAAACAATAATCAAATGAAATGTAAAAATGCAGATGTTCATTACATTTCTGTGAAGAACACCAACAATAACGTTATTTGAACAAAATAATGTTATTAATGTTAATGTTAAAAAGGGTCAATAAACTCCATGCATCTTCTCATTTATTGTTTGCTGTCATTTAGCAAATAAATAAATAAATAAAATCCTAATTTTAACCTCAACTTGGACATGGAAACAATTTATAAGCAGGAAACTGCTTAATGACACCATAATAATGTGAGCACAGCACAGTTCAACTTGCTGGAGTTTTCACAAAGATCTTCATCATCTCCCTGCCTTAAAACAGCCACCATTGTCCCTATCCCAAAGACCCCAGTCTCTGATGACCTAAGCAACTACAAGCCAATTGCACTCACTCCCATCATTATGATTTGCCTTGTCCTACACCCCAGCAAGGCCAGTCTGCCTGGAACACCAACAGAGCACTGATTTCAGCGCTGCCTTCAACACCATCATTTCAGACATCTTGGTCATTGGCATTTGGATTGAAGCCTTTCTGACTAACTACCCCAAGTGTGTCAGACTTGTTCCCTACACATCCTCTTCCATCACTCTGAGGACAGGAACACCTCAAGGCTGTTTGCTGAATCTGCTGCTGTACTATCTTTACACTCAATGATTGCACGCCCACCCACATGTCGAATATCATCATTAAATTTGCTGACGATACAACTGCTGTTGAATGGGTCAATTAGGCTGGTAGTAGAAAGTGCTTTGAGTGAGTCAGTTAGTGCTATACAAGTACCAGCCTAGTCCATTTACACTTAACTCGAACATGCATCTGTCATAAACTATTGTCTTGGGACAATACTGCTGCTATATCCATGCACCTTACTGTAACTTTTACATACTTGGACATTTTGTCACATAATGTCTTCTCTCTCCCACAGTCTACGTCTCTCTTTGCTCTTCTCTTTCTCAGTGGCTGCCCCTCCCTAAGCCTGGTTCTGCCAGAGGTCTCTTCCTGTTAAAAGGGAGTTCTTCTTTCCCACCGTTGCCATATGCTTGCTCATAGGGGATCCTCTGATTGTTGGGGTTTTCCTCTAATACCAAAGGGTCTCTACATTAAAGTGTAAAGTGCCTTGAGGTGACTTATATAGTGCCAATTCACAGTTCACAAAAGTGAACTGCATTGAATATTATTATTTTTTAATACATAAGAGTTGCATTCCTAATTTTGATGGCTTACAATGACAATAAAGGCATTCTATTCAATTCAGCATAAAGTAGCAAGTTAACATGTTAGCATGCTAATATTAGCATTTAGCTTCATCACTGGTAGACTTTACCACTAGCTTCCTAGAAGATTATGCCTTGTTCTGATCAAAAAGAAAGCATCCTGGACCAGGCTTAATGCATGTCTAGGAAACTGAACTTGTATCTTACTAACAAGAAAATCTCTAGAAAACAAAATGATGTGTAAAATTAGGTGAGGTGGCTGTGCTTTCAACTAAACATTCCACTCATTTAGCCATTTTTCTCATTTCCTCCACAGGGTCCTGCGTCACTGTGCATTATATGGTAGTTATTTAGCCGTGCGCTTGGTGAACCGTGTAACCTCGCTAATTAGGCACGGCTTTACAGCCTCACAGATCCTCTATAGAGCTCACTTCAAGTGAGTCACGTGAGAAAGACTTAAGAGCGCTGAAGCAATAGATATGTTACAGCACTACAGTTCTATGATGAGGAGATATGGCGGGGGTGTAGTCATCAGAGGCCAAAATAGGTCAGCCTGGAAGGCCTTGCTATCGTAAGTGGGCTGCCAAGATGTGTTATGAGTTAGAGCTCTAATTTGAAAAAGATCCACCCCTTCACGTGTATATCAATTTTTCATTAGAGAAAGCAAGAAAATGTAATTAAATTTTAAGCGGACAAGGCTAAAAAAAAAAAAAACGGGGGGGCATCAAATTTAATATTTACCACATTGTTTGATGAGCAGCAGAGCTAATGAAGTTTGAGAAACAAGAATCATGTAGCTGGTTGAAAGTCTGGGCGATGTGACAACTGGGGTTCTCAAAATAATCTTCCAGTGGCCCCATTCAGCTCTGGGGCCCCTGTATCAGTCCTTCCCCCCTTTAATTAGCAGCCCTGTGAGTTTTGTTTTTTAAATCTGCCAGATCATCACAGCTCAGATGTGGAAGCTCTCTGCAGAAGAAGCGGCCTGCTCTTAGTCCTTTTGGCCATCGATGAATGAACAATTCCTCTCCCCCAATTCACTCACACATACTCCAGACGATGATTAATTACCACTGGTATTATCTCACGAGAAGACATACTTTCCCAAAAATTAGTGACGTAACTATTCATTTCAATGAGAGAAATACAAAAAATAATATCTCATTCATTTGTCACAGAATCCTCCAGTTAATTCTCAAACCAGGCTGAAATCCCAACATTTTGGTATTTGGTAATTAAAGTTAATCTGTGATAGTCTTACTGACAGACTGTCACTTAAGAACGTTAAAGGTGGTATGATTAAATAGCATCATTGGAAAAATAAGAATAAGTTTCTGTCAGTTTATTAGTTGAATTATTAAGCTATACCCTCTACTGAAGCATGAACGGATCACTGGAGATTTCAGTCTTTCCATGAGTTGTAATTAATGTGATCTTTAAATTTAAAGATTAAATAAGAAACTGAAAAGAAATGAAACCCTGTTCATTGTCATTACCCCTGCAAAAATCAGTTTTCATTGTTGGTGTAATAGTCTTTTTTTTACTCTTCTAACAGTGTATAAGAGCTTTATTAAGTTACTACTGTTGTAACCCTAATGCATTTCCTATTGTCGCTGCTTTTCATCCCCTTAGGTGTAAAATTTTGAACTTATTAAAGAGCAACCCAGGCTGAAATGCTCTCTAACCACAAAGCAAAAGTGATATCACAGTCCACTGAGTGCATAGCTTGGAGTACACTTCTAGGTCAGTGCAGCAAGGCACAAAAAGGTAATAGGTGGATGGTTCTGTGAGAGACAACGTGGTTAAGTATGCATACATTGCTTTGTGACATTTTTCTCACGCAGCAGTGTGCATTGCAGTCTGCCAGTTTGTTTCTGTCTTGCTTTAATTTTTTTTGATGCTGCAACAAGAAGTCATCAAAGTCTGAGATCTTTACACATGGACATGTGGTGACACAGACCAACTGACACTTGATCAAACAATTTTGATAAGGATCCTTACACTTTGCTCTATGATGAACTTCAACCATCTTGTATTTTGATCAGTGCTAATTAGTGGATTAGCATTGGACAGTTAGTAACATTCCTTTACTGCAGTCAGCTGATGCTGATGCTGTTGTGACCATTTATTTTTAGCTAGATACTCATTCTTTCAGCCCATTACAGTTTTATTTGTCAAAACCCTCTTGTTTGCTCCTGTCCTCAACAGTGTAGTTCTCCTCTGACTCCCACTGCAACATGGTGCATTGTCCTTAATGCAGGTGCATGTCTAGAGGGGGGCATGGGGTGGCCGTCACCAATCTGATGGTACCCTCTACCAGTGCCACTGGACCAGAGTACTGTTAATCCTACAGTGCTCAACACCATTAGATCAGAGCATAGCCAGATGTAGTTAAAATGCAACTATACATTCACTCAAGAAATTAAGCACAAGTTTGCAAATATTGTGCTTTCCACTCCACACCATTTATTTTAAAGCGTCAGTTACATTTTATTTTGTAAGTAAATTGCATTGTTGTATATTAAGCTATCCAGCAATGTGTAAATAATTAAAATCATCAATAGCTGCAACAATAATGTCATATAAACATTGATAAATCAATAATTATGATCCAGTAGTATAATTTACATAATTCAGAAAGTAGCATTCTGAATGCTGAGTATGTTCACTTTAGGTACTTTAAATATATTCTGATTATCTAACTCATGCACCAGCCTGCTTCAGTAAGAGTCTAACTGTTATAATGCAGTAATAAGTCTAAATACTTTTTTCCACTTCACACAATATTGAACATTTGTTTAAATTCTTGTGCAACACCACTGCACGTAATAAGTCTAAAATACAGATATTATACAAATATTCTGATTTCCTGTGACCCCCCCCCCCCCCCCCTTTTCCA
>VUQH01041994.1:0-12480 GCA_015106775.1 Etroplus canarensis | reverse complement strand
TTTAAATGGTGGAAATATTTTATTAAATTCCACAGTTATCTACAAATAACACACACACACACACACACACACACACACACACACACACACACACACACACGCACACACACACAAGCTGCAAGCAGGCACACACAAAGTGCTGGATCATAAAGAAAGTCAGGAGAGGCCTCCATCTAGTGGTGGCCTTGGAGAATCACAGGATGTCAATTATGACCTGAGAGCAATCAGAATGTATGATTACCACTTAATCAATACACTTAGTGAGGATGATTAGATGTGGCACTGTGAAAGTACAATTATAAATATGATTTTATTACCGGGAGGCCGTAGCAAAGTTGGTGGAGTTGTGTAAGCTGATAATCAATGGGCCGATGTTTGAGCAAAAAGGTGAAAGAAAATAAAGTCTGTAGTGCCTGTGAGAAAAATGTGAGTTTGTTTGGATCTCTGAATGATTTTGATGACTGTCGAAGGTGACGTTCAGTAGCTTGTAGGACCACCTTTAGCAGAAATAGCTCAAAGTGATGCTTTTCTGGATGATTTTATCAGGCTCACGTCATTGTGGAGGAACTTTGGCCCACTCCTTTTTTGCATTGAGGTGTGTGGGCGTTCACAGATCTCTTAAGAGGTCGAGGTCTGGATTTTGACGGGGCCATTGCGGCACCGTGTTTCTTTTCTTTCTCGGTCATTCTGCTGTAGATTTGCTGCTGTGCTTGGGATCATTGTCCTGTTACATGATCCAGTTTGAGCTGAGTTTGAGCAATGAATGCAAACAACAACCTGAAATCACGACCCCTCCACCACCATGCCTGACAGTTAGTATGAGGTGTTTGTGCTGATATGCTGTGTTTGGTTCTTGTCAAATGTGGTGCAGTGCATCCTGGCCAAGCGTCCCCACTTTTGAACAGTCTGTCCAAAAGACATTGTTCCAGACGTTCTGAGGTTTGTTCAGCGGCAACTTCACAAATCTAAGCCGTGCTGCCATCTTCTTTTTAGAGAGAAGCCTCTTTCTCCTGGAAACCCTCTCTGAGCATTGCACGGTCTGACCTTGGAATGTATTCGCTGGGACGTCCACTCCTAGGAAGATAGTGGCACTGTGTTAACGGACACCTGAGTGCTCCAGGATAGCAAAACTTGTGCTTCATACTGGATGACGATCAATTAATCAAGTGCATTTTTAGCAGCACCTGGCTACTTACTCTCTTAATTCCTATGGAAGACGTAAGGATGTGCTTAATACTTAATTTTTCAGAGGGCTGCCGATGGCCCTGGTACCAACGTGAAATGAGGAGCACATGTGGGGCCCCACAGAGAGGGGCCCCACAGCTAGCCCTTTGACTTTATCACTAAAACATTGTTCAGGATTCAATAAGCAGAATCAGAAAGAAAATTCCTCTGAGCTGTTAAACTCTTGATTACTGTTGTAGTCACCACGTAGAGTGCTATTCACGAGGATTGCTGCTGAAACATCTGTCTTTCTTAGATGCTATGTTCGTGGCTTGTTAGTTGCCGGTGGTTGTACCGAGCACTACATTCTGCACTTTGCATACTTTCTAAATTACTTCGGTGACTTGCGTGATGTCTGCCATTCAGTAGCCCCGAAACATTTTCCTCTTTCGCTTTATGCAGGAGAGCGTAGCATCAGCTCCGTCACTGTCAGATTCATGTCTGCATATTGCTCCCCGGTCATACAGAAATCCACCTGCTCAGCAGAGCGTGACTGAAGACCTTTTCACAGACGTCTTGGTCTGCTGCAGGTTTTCTGCATTCATTAGATCCTCCAAGCAGCTCTTTCACTGCGGTGCAGCGGCTGGATCAATAGCGAGCGAAGTAAATCAAGCACGACGACAACCAAAAATTAAATTGAGGGCTCCTTGTTGGTGGTATGTTTTCTACACTGAGCAGTAAATGTTATGTTTTGTTTTCTAATTTACAACTGGAGAAACCTGAGATGGTGAGGTGGTCAAATTGTTTTTGAAAAATCACCTGTTTTCTTCATTTTTCTCTGCAGCGGTGGCAGAAGTCGGGGACTCACTTGGAGCACCTCGTCTCTCGGTTCTGCCTGGACTCGGAGATGGCTCTGGACGGGATGGACGATTCCCGGATGTTGGTCATAAGCCCCTGCGAATTGAGCGCGTACACACAGAGATGGGAAGTCCCCTTCTCTTGACCTCTGATCCTGTGATCTTTCAAACCGCCCCCCCACCCCCCACCCCAAATTTACAAAAAAAAAAAAAAATCACACCCATTCTTCAACTGAAAGACTCAGGCAGAGAGAATGCTGCTCGCACACACCGAACTTGCATGAGCAATCATGTCACAGTACTGCATCGAGGATATCTGAACAGAAAGCTGATGGAGACTTTTTTTTATGGCTCCGTGTAGCATGAAAAGAAATGCAGATCTTTCAGGCATAACGTCCTGATTTATTAAAGAGCTGTGCTGGTTCGGATTCATTTTTGTGGAGGAAACACATGAAAAATATGTGGTTTGGAGATTTAAGTGTTGAACAGAAAAGCCAAATGTAACTTCCACATATGAGGATGCAGCGTCTCAGGAGGATAGTGGGACGTTAAACCAAGTGCACCTTAAAGCCCTGAGCTGAGTTGGACAGAAAAAACTCATAGAATGTGTTTTATAAAGGGTGTTTGGGAATCTGGAAAATTAAACCAAGCACAACTCAAGCTTTTAGTTCAGCTGGTTAACGCCTGTCACTGTCTTTACTACAACAACCCAATACAATACAGCCCATGGGATTTGACCAGAGGAAAGCCCCATAAACAGCACAAAATCTTAAATCATACATTATTATTCATTAGTTTTGGGGTTTTTTCCTGGATCCAGTCTTCGTTCATTACTGACAGTCAGTGAAAATGCATCACCTTGAAGATTTGAAAACATTTTACTATATGTCTTCCGAAAAAAATAAGAAACGCAATCTTTGCTTTGTAAACTATTACGGAGGCCGCTCAACTTTTTTAAATGAATAAAAATAAAATAGTAACACTGGATCAGTGCTCATAACACTGTTCTAGCACACAGTCCAGGTCTCAGTACTGGCTGTGTCCACCAGGATCTGCCCATCCTCAGGTGGAGTTGGGGACACGGCCCTTCCTGGATGCTGCCTGTCATCCACGGAGGCTGTGGCCTGGTGGCGCATGCATGCTGCATCTCATGTATAAGATGCAGCATGCTTGCAAATTTCATCATACTTTACACCGTATTTGGGTTTGGCTTTATATATGCCTAATTTCTAACCTAAATAGCAAAAAAATGCCTTTGCCTTAAATCTGACCCTGTGTGACCTTGACCTTTGAACTCATGGTGTCTAAAATGATCTCAATTCCGTGTAGCCAGCCAAGCGATTAACCATACAAGTACTGGCAAGGGTCCAGCCGCCCAGTCAGCTCCTATGGTGGCAATGATATTTCATTGATGACCTCATGTGACTTTGACCTTTGACCCCACAACCTCATAAATGTTATCAGCTCTTCTGCCCATCATTGGTTTTAACCCCACAAAGTTTAGCAAAGACCCAGCAGGCAAGTCAGTTCCTGTAGTGGTTACGAGATTTGTAACGCACACAAAACCCGAAAACATAAGGCAGCATGATTTCAACTTTTGATAAACACAAAATTATTAAAGCATGAAATCCGCTGTACTCAGCCTATTGTGTGTAGGGCTAATGAATACAACTGAATGCAATATACATGACAAAATGCGCAGTCATGTCAGTTTTTTTTAAATTAAGATGATGCGTTTTCATTGATACGACTGCTCCAAACTTCTACTCTTAGCCCTGTATGATGTCAGTGTCAGAGAATATCCTTACAGTTACCACAGAGGCCCCACCATACCTGCCAACATTGAGTTTTCAAAATATGGGAGGTTATATACAGCCTAACTGTTGCACCACAGACTCCTTGTATAAGACGTCACGGGATATGGCGGTGTGTGAATTGATTTTGGTGGCGCTGCCTTCATTGTATGTTTTATGTTATTTTTTTTCCTGTGTCGTTTTTTGTAGATGGTCTGATGGCACATCTTTCCAACATAGACAAGAAATGTGCAACCATTTTCATCAAATTGTCCAGTCATTTTTACAAAAATGGTTGCAACTCGTCTGTGGTCGGAATGAGACTTTGTTTGTGTTTTTCCTTTGAGTTCCAGTGATAACACATTGATTCCCGATGCTCAAATCAGCCAAGTCAAAAACTCCCCTGAAGCCTTGCTTTTACAGTGTCTTCACAGTAGGGGGAGCTGAAATGGTCAAACAACATCTGAGACAGGAGCTAATTCATTCAGCATCCAACTTCCGCCTGCACAGAGATCACTCACACACCCCCTGAAGTGGTTTGAGGGTTGCCAGGTTGTGCTGACAGCTAAGTAGGAACTGTATGCATTGTGAGAATTGTGTCTGTGGACTGCGTTTTATAGAAGAGCTGCCAACTTGGGGGACATTAGCCAAATGCAATAATTTGCATTTTCCGATTACTTTAAATAAAGTTTCAGGGTCACGCAAACTTCGGGAGCTTCCCAGGAGAAACAGCAAAATGGGAGAAATAGTCTTAAAATACAGGAGACAAACAGGAGTGTTGGTAAGGTATGAGCCCCACCCACCTGCTGTTCAAACCTTCTGGATGCGAGGGGTAGCCAATCAGAAGACAGGTGGCTTACAGCAGTGGTTCTCAGACTGTTTTTTGGCATGCCCCACTTCAAAGGTCAAAAAGACCCCACAGCTTTTTAACCTGTCATAAAGAATAAGGATCCATGAGTAAAGTATATCTCATCTCATATCTTAAATGTAACTATATTTAGTTTACACCCCAACAAACATATCTATTTAGCCCAGTGACACTTAATGTTTTTCACCTGGTTGCCTGCGTCCTGCCCGCCGTGGCTCCATGCCACACCAGAGGGGCCTGCCCCACAGTTTGAGAACCACTGGTTTACAGGGAGTCTTGCAGGATAAGCAACTTAGGATGAAGTGAGAGGCTGCACCAAATATAAGATAAATAAGGATTATTTTGGATTGTGAATCATGCAAAGCCACTATAGTAGAGTGCAAATAAAAAACTGGAGCTGGAAATGAGGCTAACAGCTATACTTTAAACACTATGTGAGGCAGACCCAGATCTGAGGTCTCCAGCAATTGCTGTTGAGCAAACGGAGGTTCTGTAATGCTCTAAAATGTGCTGTTAAAATATGGTTATCTACTCCGAAAACCCAGGAATTCCCTGATTGTAACTGATCTAAAGTTTGCACAACAGAAGAAGCTGTTTAAATGCCTGGAATTTCCCTGGTAGACCTTGGTGTCACACAGCTCCGTCAGCAGATCTGATTGCAGAAACAAAATACGAGGAGGAGGATGAAGAAGAAATAACGAGACGAGGAGAGGAGCGACGAGGAGAGGAACACAAAGCCTGGAATTTAGAGCAGGCCCTGGCTGGGATATAGGATGTCAGCAACAAGGGATGGGAAAAGTATGAAGCAGGGCAGATACACAAACAGACAAGAGCTACAGGTGCACATATGGACAAACAGCCACAGCGGGAAGAAATGTGGAACAAGGAGAACAGCATGAATATGGCACATGTCACGATATCTGCTCTGCTGGTCGTCAATCAGCAGATTTCCGGCTCCTGGTGCCCAAGTGAAGCAGCTGCTACAGCTGTTTCACACGGCTGCTGCGCACCTGAGCGTTTTTCTACACAAGTTTGATTTTTCACCCTGGTTACGGTAATAGCATTTGTCATGCAAGTTTGGAGGATTTTCAAAAATAACGACGCTATTTGGGGTGTGTTTTTTACTAAAATGTGTCTGCTCTTGAGGCTTTTTTCTGAATCCGAGATATAACCAAACCTTTTTTCTTTTTTTTTTTTTTACCTGAGATTGTTTTTAATTCTGAGCACTCTGACAGGACACGAGGTCGGGCTGATGGACAGCTACAACTGTTGTGTACCTCAAACCTGTGACCCTCCAATCAACCTTTGGTTTTTCATTTCAAATTTCAAACTGATGTTAAAAACTGCTGACTGAACGAGTCAAGGACATCTTCTTTTTTTAAATGTTAAAACAAAGTTCCCCACAGTTCAGCTGCACCCCTTTCATGATGTGTTTGACATGTTCAGCTGCATCATTTTGATATCCTGTTTGACTCCTAAATAAAGGTTTTATAATGACTGTTTCTATTTTACTGACATGACTGTGCTCTTTGTGCAAACTGGGAGCTGCTGTTAGTGGAGATCAGTCAGTCAACACAGTGCTCAAGCCATTCAGTAAGTGTAAGTCAGTAAGCCAAAACAAAACACAAAGTTTACTCCTCATTCGGCTGCTCCCGTCAGGGGTCGCCACAGCAGATCATCTGCCTCCGTCTCACCCTATCTCTGCAGCCTCTTGTCTCACACCAACCCTCCTTCACTACATCCATCAACCTTCTCTGTGGTCTTCCTCTTCTCCTCCTGGTCACTCCCAGGGAAAATCTCAACATCTTCAACTCTGCCACCTCCAGCTCCGCCTCCTGTCTTTTTGTCACCGCCACCATCTCCAAACCATACATCATAGCAGGCCTCACTAGCATCTCTGTCCCTTGCTTTGGATGGTTGACTCCAGGTATTTAAACTCATCCACCTTCACTACCTCTACTCCTTACATCTTCGCCAGTCGACCTTCCTCACTCTCATACACGCATTCTGTCTTTCTTCAACTGACTTTCATTCCTCTTCTCTCCAGTGCATACCTCCGCCTCTTCAGGCTCTCTTCCACCTCCTCCCCACTCTCATTACCGATCACAATGTGAGCTGCGAACATCATGGTCTATGGAGACTCCTGCCTATCCTCATCCGTCAATCTGTCCATCACCAATTCAAGGGGGCTCAGAGCTGATCCCTGATGTAATCCCAACCCCACCTTGAGCCCATCAGTCACTCCTACCACACACCTGACTACTGCCTCACTGTTCTCATACATGTCCTGCACCACCCTCACATATTTCTCTGCCACTCCTGACTTCCTCATACAATTCCACAGTTCCTGTTCCTCTCTTGGCACCCTATCATATGCATTCTCTGGATCCACAAAGACACAGTGCAACTCCTTCTGACCTTCTCTATACTTCTCCATCAGTACTCACATTACATCTGCTGTACTCTTTCTTGGCATGAAGCCATACTGCTGCTTGTCACCTCACTTCTTAACCTAGATTCAACAAGTTTTCCCATATCTTCATGGTATGGCTCATCAACTTGATTCCATTTTGTCTTCTGTCTTCCTTTCTATTTAACACTCTCTTCACTTCCGGAACACTCTTCACCTGCTCTTCCTTCAAGATTACCCCTACTCCATGTATGCCCTTCCTGACACACCCAACCCCATTTACCTGGACTTGGGACCGGCACTAGGAGTACACTTGCTTGTGGCCCGTGTTCCTGGGTTAGTTTGATACTTACATTTTATGGATGTAGCTTGTTAGCTTCTCATCCAAATATAGATACTTCTACTCCAAAAAACTAACATGGTGAAACTGCAGAGTCCTGACACCAAAGGATGAAGTTACAGCGGCTATGTCCATTTTTTAATATACAGTCTGTTCTGAACATAACTGACAGACGTTCAAATAATGTAAAGTAGCAAAAAACTTCATTCAGATCAAAAACTGAATAGTTTGTGTCTTTAAGTCCTTCTGAAACTATTGTCTTAGGGAAGCATTAAGCAAATTAAAAGTACAGCCATTTTTATGAAACCCTTTAACAGAACTGTATTGTTAATCAGGTTGCAGTCTCCCAATAAGCCACTTCAGCATAAATCTCACCTCCTGTAACTTGTCCAAATCTTTTTTGGGGGTGTGCAGTCTTCTTCACCTCTTCATGTAGAATTGTCAATGAATGTTGTTTTTTTTTTTGATGATGCAAGAGAAGATACTTTAAGGATGACTTGGTTTGGCAAATGTGTATATGTTTGTGGGTGAATGATTGTGTCTATTGATAGTCCTAGAGTCATTTCACACAAAATCACATGAGTTAGAGGGTCCCCAAAGTCATTAGAATTCATCCTATATGAAGGATGACTCATTCTGGTGGGTGTTATTTCATTCATTAGAAACTGTGGTGACACCGAAGGGAAAGTCAAGAGATCAGCAAAGTTAGTATGGGCAATCTAAATATCTGCACAATATTTCAGGCCTATCTATTCAACAGTTGCATAAATATTTCAGTCACAACCAAAGTAGTGAACAGACTTTGCCACCCCTCATGCTGCTGGCATGAGTAAAAATAAAGATTATTCTAGTGTTTAAACTTTACCATTTAATCTCAGAAGCTTTACTTATGCACAAATGAAACACCTAAGGTCCAGTTTTATTTGAACAGTGAAATGAATCCATACTACTCTGCCAAGATAAACATAACCTGATAGCCCTTCAGATTAACCCTATACTTTCAACAGTCCTCATCACAGACCTTTGGGCAATCCTAAGGCATTTGTGCATGCTGAAGCCCATTTTTTTTATTGTTTCCTACTTCTTTTAGCTTTTACGCTTCATGAATGTCTGACAAGTCTAAAAGAGACAGTTTCATCTTCCACTTTATTGCTTGCTTGCCTTCAGTGATAGTTTCTGAGAATGGCTGACACATGTAGAAATAAACCAGTGTACCATTATTTATCACGGTAAAGCTTGTCTACACTAATTTTTGTGACAAATTCATCATCCAAACAGGAGGTCTCCAGTCTTAGGAAAGTGGAGCAGGCACAGCACTGACCAGAATGCTGAAAGTCATCCAAAAAGGCACAGATTGAGAGTGTTTGTTGTCAGACTCTGGGATGTTGTGTTCCAAGACTTTCTCTTGATTGAACCACTGCATGCATAAATTGTTTTTCTTCACATCTTCTTAGTGCAAATGGCCTTTAGTGACTTACTTACTGTGATAGCAGCAAGGCTATAATGTCATACATTAAAGCTCTGCGCTGCCTCCCTACTGTTTCTCTTCATGGCCAGTCTTTGTTTTCTGTAAAGGTAATCTTCATGGCAAATTGTGCAAAATTCCCAAAGCTTCTTTAATTGCTTTAAATGTGCAGTCTTTGCAATTTTATTTTCTGCCCTCATAAAAATTGTGCTTGAACATGACTCCACGAAGAGAGCATAATAAGGTGATAATATTTCTCTGTTTCAGGCAGAGGTGCTGACATTTGTTCTGTATTCATTTTTGGACAACAAATCACTCTGTATCTTGGTACAGTGTGGATTGGTGTGCTGCTCAAAGCTCTGCAGCTTCAGATTAATGTGACACTGAATTGCAGTGAGTATGTAGGTTGAGAAAAGCCATACTGCTCCTTCATTGGGACAAAAATTTGCACCATCCAGTTATAACTGCAAAAAATGTATGTCGAAATGGCACACTGACATATGATTTGTTTTTATCAGAGTAATTTTGATCAGATTAGCTGTGATTTTCTTAACCAATGATCTGTGTTGCCTGAGATGAGAGCTGATTACTAGAGACACTAATTTAGGTTTGATTACTCTTCCTTTTGATGATATTCACATCGCAACATCCAGTGTTCTCCTTATTTCCTTACATTCACCACATTTGCTGCTTCATCAGTCAAAGACTGGCTTCCAGTAAGTACCCTCTTCTTCTTAATTAAATGTGCTGCAAGTGATCAAATCAGAGAAGACGGTTACCTTGTTTTACATCGTGGGATAAAAAATACTCTGGCCAATGTAATCATTTAAATAGTGCAACCTGACTAAATTGACTCTGACACACTGTAGAACTCTATTCTGGTTTTATTTTATTCTTAGTCACTATATATTTTAATCAGTGACTCTTTGCCAAAGAGTCACTGACTGATTTTAACCTGCTGCTTAATCATTATAAAGGAAAATGTGCTTAGAGAAGCAGGCAGGCCAGTGTTCAATTAAAAGCCATGTAATTCTGAGTGATTAGTTTACACTGGCACAGCAGCATCAGAGGAGGAAAATGTTACACTGACATAAACCAGCAGTCTGAGTAAACCCTGTTTTATATGCAGCATTATATGCAGAAAGAAACTTTACTGATCCCTTTGGGGAAAATGAGTCATTACAAAGTCAAAAGTATTTTAACAAGCATCAAATGAAAAGAAAGTTAAGTATAAAACATGAATACAAAGGGAGCTGTATAATAAAACTGAGCTCAGGATAAGAATATGTTTGAATTGTTTGATGGGACATAACTTAATTTGAGCAACCATGGACGGTTGCATCAGGAAGGGCATCTGGCATAAAAATTTCTGCCAAATTACAGATGCGGATTAATTGGCTGTGACAACCCCTTGGGGAAAATACAAAGGAGCAGCCCAAGGTACATTTTCAGTTTAACTTGAACTGGCATATTGGTTATACATATTTCAGATCAAATAGTTGTGCATGTAAGAAATCTCCTGCTGAGAATTACCTGTGAAATATAGAAATGTGAAAAAATAGCATTAAATGAGAAGTACAATAATTTTGCTTTGCTGTGGCATGAGAAGACTAATACATTATGAAGCTGCAGTCAACAGATGTCTTTACCAAGCAGCAAACTCAGGGGTTGAAAAATGAAGCCATGGTAAAAATGTCAGAAACTGCAGCTCCTTAAATGGCTGCTTGAGACTGGCTCCAGAAGCAATCTCTGTGGACTCCATGTTAACATGCCCAGCTTTGTAGGAGAAATAAACATCTCTGTCCACCCTTCTGGCAACAGTAGCAAAGATTGTGATTTTTTACTTATCTAACCTATTTAATATTTAAAGTTAAAGGCTTAAATTTTATGTGGACCCCCTTAAGTCTAATTTGAGTTACCTCTTGACCATGTTTTGGGTTTTGGTGCCTTCTGGAGCATTTTTAAAGCAGATATCTGACAAGTTACGTCAGGCCTGCCACTCCAGCCTCCCCTTCCTAAATACTATCTTTTTTTCTTTGTGATTTCAGGAGTGGTTTCAGGTGCACCAGAGGGTCAGGCATGGAAGTCATTCAATCATCAAATTTTTGAAGTATTTACACACACACACTCACACAGGTCATCAACTCCACCACAGTGCCAGATTGTAGACTCAGCTACCATAGTCTGTCCGTCTGTCTAGTTTTTGCTTTTTCTAACTGGTGTGTTCAAGCCTTTTTTCTGACCAGCTCCTCCCTCTCCATCCTTTGCTATTTGGCCTGCTCGATCCCTAACCCCTGGACCACTCCTGCTCTGAGGACTTTACAGAATACCCAGCCCTCTTTCACACCCTAGATTTCCAGACTCTGGTTTCCTCCTTCACTCAGCCAACCTCTGTTAGCTAACTGAGTGAAGGACTTAAAAAAAAACCCCACACACAATCTATTCTACACTGCAATAACTTCCTAACCACTGCTTCTTTGTCCTGGTCTTTGTTCTACATTTGGGTTTTAGTTTTGTCCTGACAAATGTGACTTTCTCTCCAAGTAAATTCCCAGGAAACATGGTTGAAACCCTGACGAATTTTCCCTGGTCAAAACTGGTCACAATACAACTGCAGAAATGGAACCATAGATGGACATGTGTTGCTGCTGTTTCCATGTAGAAACAAGATCTAGTCATACTGTCTCTTGGCCTGAACAGACAGACACACAAGGTCTTTTCTGCAAACACAGAGTGGTATCACTGTTTAAAAAAAAAACAAAAAACAAAAAAAAACAATATCCCTAAACAGTTCATGGGTATGTACATCTAAATTCTATCTTTTCGTGTATAGTGAACTGATATACCCATCACCTCTTTGACCCTGATGTCAGCATCATAAACCTATGATGGTACAATCTAAATGTGAGGTCAGTTAGTTCTGCCCATAAGCATGAAATCATGAATTCAAGTCACCACTGAGAAGTGTTTTTCTGGTCTATCTTTCTATTGAGAATCTTTTATTTTATTCTGTTTTATTCAAATGGATCAAGAGATACAAGAGAGAGTATAAAATGACTGATGAACACAAACTTTCTCTTGCTAAAAAGTCTAACAAGGACTTCCAGGCTATGTTCAGGGACTATCATTGTTGAGATTGTGTCTTTGATGTTGGCACAACTTTAATTTTGGAATAATTTTTTGACTGTGATTGGACATTGAGAAAAGACCACCAGCTGACACGTATTTAACATTAAAATGTTGACAGCCCGTTCAAGAAGTCTGTGATCTGATTTTTTTAAGTGGGTGGAATGTTTTAAATAATATGTCAGTGTTAGCATGAACCTATGTTCATGAGATGCACAGATAGTCAATGTAACCTACTAACCAAGCCAGCTAGCATTAGTTGATACATATATACTGTATATACATACATATATATATATATATATATATATATATATATATATACACTCATACACACACATATACATATACACTACCGGTCAAAAGTTTTAGAACACCCCAATTTTTCAGTTTTTTTATTGAAATTCAAGCAGTTCAATGTCTCATTGTACTCTGAAATGAAAGCATAGAACAAACA
>VUQH01041992.1:0-10971 GCA_015106775.1 Etroplus canarensis | reverse complement strand
CTTTTTCACAATATTCTAATTTTCTGAGACACTGAATTTTGGGTTTTCATTATCTGTAAGCCATAATCATCAACATTTCAAGAAATAAAGACGTGAAATATTTCACTCTGTGTAATGAATCTATATAATGTATGGCTTTCACTTTCTGAAATGAGTGACAAAAATATTGAACTTTTTAATGATATTCTAATTTTTTGAGATGTACCTGTAAATGCCTGGTTTAAACCTCTAAGCCCTTCTAGATTGGATACTTATTTTAATGATTATAATACATACCCAGCCATTCCTTATAAGTACTAGCTTGACTGTGCTCTTCTAAAGGCTAAGATGCACTGTAAATAATTTTATCTTTACCAGGCTTCTGTCTCACAACTCAGGGGAAATTCTCTGAAAGGGTTATAATTCTAAGAATTATGTCACTAAAAGAAACTCTTAAAAACAGGAAGCTTTAAGAATATGGGCCCTGGCACCTATTGTCCTACGTTTCATTCCCCCATTCCATTAATAAACCATTCCACCCTTTCAAATTCAGTTTCCAAATTCTGTGTATTACACTTGGGTTACACTACCAGCCATTTAAGCCTAGTTTATGGTCACCACACTGGTTGCTGTGCACACCAACTGTGGCATCACCACAGCCCCATACCCATTTATGCTGACACTTCAGGGCATGCTGGACTTGCTGCAGACTTCTCCTGAATAATATGCGTCTTCACTCAGAAGAAACCTTGGCATGAGATTTTTTTATGTCCATGATATCTCCTGCATGGTGGAGCACACCAGCCTTGAGTGAGCTACTGATCACTGAGTGGGTCCCGCCTTTATCAGAGAGTTTAAATACAGTCAGAGCTTTGGGACTGATCCTGGGTCTGATCTCATTTCTGGCTGAAGTCATCTACACGAGGAGTCGTCGAGAAGGACACGTGTCCTTGGTTACCGACTGTTCCTTGTGAAGACTCCAGGCAGAAATAAGATCAGGCCCAGGATCAGTCCCAAGGCTGCAAAGATAATCAAGCTCTATCCTTTATCAAGCTAAAAGCATGGTCACAATAATCAGGGGTTCACTCAGGCTGGTGTGCTCTACCACACAGGAGTACAGCTGAAACAAGAAGCAAAGCTATCGTAGAGTTATTTTTCAAAGTTTTCTGCAAGCTGTCGTAATATGAGAATTTCAGGTTCAGGTTTGCTTATGTGTACTCATATGTAGATCTGGTCTGCAGTAGGTGATTCATCCATTTTCACTTGCACATTTTCAAAATAAACAGACAGGAGGCAATATATAATACAACATAATGTAAGTTTTGATCCTTATATGTAAATACCCAAGACAAAAAAAAAAATGCTACAAGTCAAATTCACACTTAAAGCAGGAGTGCAGGAAGGGGGACAACATCTGTAACTGTAAAAAAGCTAAAAAAAAAAATAAATTATTTGGATAATGTGCATTCACAAAATGTTTCTAATGTATCAATGTAAGTAGTAATGTATCAATTAATTTTCAAATCCTATTAATTCTAAATTTGGGATTGGCTGTGGGTGCACTATTTAAAATTCACAAGTAATACACCGATCCCAGGACATCCACATGTA
Organism: Etroplus canarensis; assembly: GCA_015106775.1. Taxonomy (NCBI): domain Eukaryota; kingdom Metazoa; phylum Chordata; class Actinopteri; order Cichliformes; family Cichlidae; genus Etroplus; species Etroplus canarensis. Next base: position 9,381 of record VUQH01041992.1, on the reverse strand, counting down.
CAAAGCCAGATACACATAAGTAGCCTATAAAAACTGTTCTTTAAGAGAGCGACAGGAGAGAGGTGCTGCATCCATGCAGTTATGTGCATATTTGATGAATGCACCCACCACTAAGACTGATGGCTGAGAGATGAGAGAGTCACGTCTGATGCTTAAACTGTGGGCTGATGAAGCTGACTGTTCAAGACAGGCCAAAACTACCAGAGGGTTAAAAGCCATAGCACATCAAACAGCTGCACTGCATGCTCCACCTAACAAAAATCAAGAGGTGTTTACATGGGTGGCAAAGGTTTTAGTGTCTCAATTAGAGTCATTCACCAAATACGCACATAAATGCAGGGATGCAGCATCCCAGAAATATTATCACCAGGCTGGGCTAAACCTCCCATGTTTCAAGGTCCTAACAACTCGAACGAGCAATAATTTTTCACTGCTGTAAAATCACAATATGCAACAATAGCTAATAAAGGATCAAAAAGTACCTCTGAGTAGCAACAGATGCTGCAGCATCCAGAGCAAACTGCCTCATTACACTTTCCTCCAAGTACTTCTGCTCCCACTTGGTCATGTCAGCCTCTAGAGCTAAGATCCGCTCCTCCTTCTCCCTCAGGTGCTCCATTAGCGCTGTGGTGTTGTACTCAGATGAAACCACACCACTGGTTTGAGGGCCTCCCTGACGCTGGGAGATTTAATACACACAAACACACACATTACATATATCTATACACATGTACATGTAAAATACATTGACAAAAGTATTGGGCAATACCTCTGGATCAATTAATTCAGTCCCACTGCCACAGATATAAAATAAAACACCTACCCATGTGGTCAACCTTTACAAAGTTCTAACCAGCTCTTTGAATTTGAGCGTGTTACTGTAATGGGATGCCACTGTTCCAACAAGTTAGTTCATGAAATTTCTTCCCTCCTTGATATTCCCCAATCTACAGTACATGGCATTACTGCACAGTAGAAGCATTCAGGAACCACAGCAACTCAAGTGTCACACCACATAAAGGTAGAGAGTGAGGTCACTGAGTGCTGAGGAACATAGTGCATTAAAGTTACAGACACTCTGCTAACTCTGTGACTTGAGTTCCAAACCTCCTCTGGCATTAACATCAGATGAGCAGCTGCCTGCAAGCCTTAAATTACAAAGCAAAATGCCAAGCTTCAGATGGAGTAGTGGACACGTTCGGTGAAGAGGAATAGCCAGACTCAGCGATCAGACTCAATCTGATCGCTGAGTCTGGCTTTGGTGAATGCCAGGAGGACATTACCTGACTGAACTGTGCCAACTGTAAAGTTGTATACAGAAGGGATAATGCTATGGGGTTGTTTTTTTTTTCTGGGGTTGGCTGGGCCCACTGGTTCCTGTGAAGAAAAATCTTTCTGACAGGCGATTCTATGCTTCTAACTTTGTGAGAACAGTTTCAGAAAAGCCCTTTTCTGTTCCAACATGACTGTACCCCAGTGCACAAACCGAGGGTCATAAAAGTGTCGTTGGATCACATTAAATGTTGTACGGATGAGGAGAAGACCAACATCCACACTAAGAAGTACTTGGTATTGGTGGACTGTGGCCAGACTCAAAAGACAGCCACAAAACTGAGGATACAACTTCCCATCTCACTGACAAAATCCCAACAGAGGAGATGTTTACATACGCTAACACTCACTCATTATCTTCGCTGCCAGTACCAATAAGCTCACAGTATTCCTAGAAACATATAAGATCAAAAATATGTGCAGAGCAGGACAGAAATGATCAGGTCGTTTTTGATGAGTCCTGGCGTGTTACCTGCTGCATACGCAGTGACTCCAACTCTCTCTCCAATCTGGTACGAAGTCGATGTTCAAGCTGTTCTCGCTTCTCACAGGCTGCCTGCAGCTGAGCCAGAGCTTGCTGCATCCTCTCCACCTTCTCCACGTAAACTTGCTTCTTCTTCAGCTGTACACACACACACACACAGACACACACACACCCCTTAGTTTTTCTGATTCACCTTCATGTAGAAGTAAGATTAGAATCTTACCTAGCTAGAAATGAGCACTAACTACTCCCCAGTGTACCTGTCTGTACTGTAAAACGCAGTATGTATGACCAAGTAGATGTAGAAAGCAAAAAAGAAAAGAAAAAACTTGGCCTGATCAAAACAGCTTTAAACTGTTTTTAAACCACAGATAATTACTACTAACCCACTTCCCTGATTCACATTTTGTTTCAGTTTTTTTGTTATTTACTTGTGTGACTTCAGTGTAGACAACTATTGAAATCTCAGAGTATTTAATGGTGGTGTCATCAGTAATAATCAATCTGCTCCAGTACATGTCACTACCACAATGTGACCACCTTTTAGTAACTCTCAGCCCACGCAGTTATAGTGCACATTCTGATCCTCTCTTCATGGCATGACATGCAGACACATGGAAGTATATTAAGACAATATATTACACTGTTAAATGTCCAAACAAATGCAAATCTGATGGTTAAATTAAGGGTTATTCTTCTCACGCTCACAACACACAACCTGGTTTCTCCCCATTCTCTGTGAAATGCAACATTGCTGCTCCTCAACAGACCGATTAAGATGTGCATTAAAAACCTGTGTACAGGAGAGTAAGTCACTAAATCTAACATGTCAGCAGATGTGCTGGCTGTGGCTCAAAGCACTAATGCGTCTCGTGTTTTACTGACAAAACATTGTGACATGAAAGATCTGAGGTCTATTTTTATATATTGACTCTGCCTATCATATTCAACAAATAAGGTGTCATCTCAATGCAAAGTCATATTTTTCTATTTATCTAAATTCAGATGTTCTGATAAAAACAGTAAAATCCACACACTGCAATCCAAAAAAAGAGCTGCATCTAGTAAGTGCCACACCTCCTCCTCCAGCTTGACCACTTTGGCCTGGGCATTGTTCAGTGCCTGGTCTCTGATCTCGATGTGTCTTCTCTGGTCCTCTGTGGTGGAGCGTAATGCACTGAGTTCCATCTCCAGCTTCTCCTTTTCACGCAGTGTTTCTTTGTCTGATCACACAGAAGAATATGAACATGTACAAATACAGTGCATTTTTCTCTTTATTTTGCAAATGGCTGTTTTTCATATACACCACAGATTAGCCATATCACATATCAACTCATACGGGTGAAAATAGTAAAAAAAAACATGATATTACTGTCTCCAAATCAGACCTGATGTGTAGAGATGGTCCTAATACATGAAACGCTCTGAACGTGGCCTCCACCTTAAATGTGACCCTGTGTGACCTTTGACCACACAATCTTGTTAATGTTATCAGTTCTTCTATCCATCACAGAGATTCAGCACACAAAGTCTGGGAAATCCAGCAAACAAGTCAGCTCCTGCAGAGGTAAGACGAGTTGTAGCAAACCGATGGACTAACAGCCTGAAAACATAATGCCTCCTCGGTGGAGCTTCTTGCACACTAAAAACACTTCCAACCCCTCTCCAGGAACACAGTTCTGGAGCCCGAGCAGAGCGTTGAGGTGAGCCCAACTATTTCTAGTTGCCATCTCTCAAACTCATGCACCAGCTCAAGCTCCTTCCCCACCAGAGGTGATGTTCCACATCCGAAGAGCCAGTTTAGCCAGCCGAGGATTGGACCGCCAAGGTCTCCGCCTTGGACTACCACACAACCCACACTGCATCGGACCCCCACGGTCCCTCCAGCAGGTGGTGAGCCCACTGGAGGGCCTCTTTGGGCTGAGCCTGGCCGGGTTCCATGTGTAAAAACCCAGCCACCAGGCGCTTGTCGTCGAGCCCCTCCTCCAGGCCTGGCTCCAGGGCGGGGCCCTGGTAACCCCAAACCAGGTGAGATACACTGAATCCTTGTACTTGTCTTCTTTATGAGGATCCACTGGACCGCTCTTAGTCTGGCTCTTCACCCAGGATCTGTTTGCCATGGGAAATCCTACCAGGGGCAAACTGTCCCCAACAACATAGCTCCTGGGATCATAGGAACTTGCAAACCCCCACCACGATAAGGTGGCCATCCACGGGGGGTTCTGCCAGTACCACTTTAGTCAAAACAGCATTGTTATTCCATCTGCAATTCTTTATATTTGGCAACTTGGCTCTGCTCACACCCCTGCCCTGACACACACACATGAAAAGCCCACACATGGTTTGATTGATGGGGGTATGTTTTCTAGTTTGATCATTCGTAGCAATAACCACTCACGACACAAGCCTGAATTAGCAGTTAGCAAGCTGGTCAATCTAGTTCCCTGTTACTTTGTTCATAGACAATCGGGTTAGTAAATAACTGTAGAAGACATGGACCACCTGTCAGCTCCCCAGAAGTCAAGCCTAAACGTCTCTATTGGCCCCTGCAGACTGGCTGCAGTATAAGTCCTAAGTCCCACCTCGTCCACATTAATAGTTGGGAGGAGGTCAAACCAAGATGAAAAAGTTCTCCTCAGAAACATTTTTCTTAAAGATAGTTTGTACCATTTTCAGTAGTTCTTATTAGGCTGATTTGTGTTCAAAGGGTCTCCTTTCTCATAAGTTTGTTTTGATTACTAATGTAATGCTGTAAAACTGGGGCATAACATCATGACTGACAGCTCTGACTGCCAATCTGGCATCCCATAGGGTCCGACTCCACCCCAAATCACCACTGCAGACTCTGGTTACAAAACTGCAAGATAGCAGCTCCCATAAACAGGACATTTTGGCTTCAGTTATGTACAAGGGGAGGAGGCGGAGTCATGTCATCCATGTTTTATACAGTCATTGGTTTGTACTCACTGTATTAGGCAACTTTTTCCTCTGTTCTGATGCCCTAAGACAGACTGCACCAGACGCTACCAAGCTCTCCCAGGATGAATTTCTCACATCATTTGACTGCCTGGCAGTTTAACAAGTTGAAGTTTGTGTGAACAAAGCAAAGCTACAGATCCACAATTTAGTTCAGTAACGAATGGCACCACCCCATTTAAAGTGAATGAAAAGCCAGACTCCTCAAGCCCGAGTATAATTCATTGTTAATGATGTTTTCTGCTACAAATCTTGTTACCTTAGCTGACTTATTTACTCACTCTTTACCAAACTTTGTGTGGTTAATACCTATGTTGGGTAAAAGAAGGCCATGGGATCAAAGGTCAAGGTCACATGGAGGCATCGATAAAATTTAATTGCCACAGAAGGTACTAACTGGACTCTTGGATCCTTTTCAGCGCTTGGATAGTCAATTACTGTGACGGTTAGTAAAACTGATAATGTTTGAGGTCTGTGCATCTGTCAGTCTATGTGTCCATCCATCTGTCCACAATATAATTTACCACTACAGGAACTGACTTGTTTGCTGGATCTTTTCCAACCTTTGTGGTTAATACTTATGATGGGTAGAACATCTGGTAACATTTATGAGATCGTGCGGTGAAATTTAATGCAGAGGCATACTGTACATTTCTGGGAACTCCATTTTCCTTCTAAGCAAACAGTTCTTGCTGCTATAAAGACCACATCCATGCACTTCCATGCATGGTGTCTGCAGCTGTCTGTGTCTGTGTCCGCAACAGAGTATAATCCTCACTTAAGGCAAAGAGAGCAGCAGCATGACCCCATCACAGAACAGACCAGGCTTTGGTAACAACAAAGAAGACATTCAGTCAGTATCAAATACTGGTGATGGATTAAAAATCCGCTTGCAGAAGTGCCTGAAACTGTATGCAGACTGAGGCAACTTAGGCAACTGAGGCAATAAATGACCCATATGAGTAGGGTGGACAGAAGGTCAGGGCATTTGCAGAAGATCAGTTGAAACATCAGCGAATGTGGGTTGCCATTAAGATCAGGGGACCTACAGATTACTGTCTGAACCCGACTCAGTGCACTGCCAGACCATACTATGCTCTATTCAGTGAAAGTTGATGTCTTCTAATGTGTCACTTGCTTCACTAAACAAATGTAAGGATACAGGATCATCACATTCAGCGAGCAGCTTTGCTGGGGAAATTAGTGTTATGTCAGACAATGGCTGTCAATTGAACCATAAAGCTGTCCAGATATTGAACAAATTCAGTGACTTACAATAAGCCTATGAATTAATGTGGCAGTGCCAGGGCATAGAAATCCCTAAAAACACATTTTTATACTTGGTTTCCTTTTTGACAGAAGTTGTATGAGAAATAATAAAATGACAGCCAATAGCTTAATTCTCAGGAAGGCAGAGCAGGTTTTCTGCTAAGGGCCCTGTCACACCCTGACGATTTAACCAACGTATGCTAACACATCAAAATTTCTCTAAAACGCTGGCATACGCAGGACTAAAATTTTTATTCAAATTATGGCTGTATACATAACGCATTAGTAACTTATATAGAACGTTTTGATAACTTATAGAATGCTTAGCATGTCACGGGCATTCACAACTTATGCATAGCCGTGGTAGCCTATTCACAGTAGCAACATCACCATCATGCTGAAGAAAAACTAAAAAACTCATAACCTCACAATTTATTTATGGACTCTAACGCGGGTACACAACAAAGCGTGCTGACAAAGGCTTTAATTAATAACACTGGGGGAAAACCAATGCACTGAGGTTAGCTTCAAACGCATGAAAGGACAAGAATCAAAACAAACTAAGGTTGGCAAACACGAGCATGAAGCAACAACACAAGGGCTAGCAGCAATAGTTGCTAACAAAGGCTCCAAAGAAATAACAGCAATCAATACAAAGGGAAACTAAAGCGGAGAGGCTTAATAGTCACTGAAACAGGTCCAAACAGAAAACAACACAAGCTCCAAGTGTCGTGTGAGAAGCAAAGCTTACAGTCTCTGAAGTTATAAAAGACTGTACTCAGTCTCAAGTCTTGAAGTTACTGCAGGCAGAAAGTCCCGGGAAGAATAATATCCAGGAATAATGGCGAGGGAGATCCAAAAGAGACGGAGGAAACTGAACGTCTGAGTGGCAGGTGAGTCTGTAGATTACTGTCAGCTGGACGGAACTCCAGGAGGGAAGAGCCAGCCAGGAGAGAGAGCGCGAGAGAGAGCGCGTGGCCAACACCTACTCTCAGCCAATATGTTAGAAAAGGGTGCTGTGGTCATCCTGAACACATCAAATACGTCTACATACATCAACATGGGTTTGAGACAAGTTCGCTATAAGTTACATGTTACTCATAAGTTAGAAATAAATTTTGGGTACATTAGACATCATCTCCACATATTTGACTTATGAGTAACTTATAAGTAACATGTGTGAACGTGTATCAGTGATCGCATAACTTATCTATAATTTATGGCCCTCAGTGCAGCATGTATGAGCCATACGCTGGCATATGTCGGAAATTTTGTGCATGCTCACAATTTTTCACTGACCTCACCGTACTATGACGTATACTAGCGTGCTTCACCATGCTCAAAACTTATCAATAACTTATTCGACGTAGGCCAGCGTATTCGCCAAATTTTTCATACCTGGGCATACGCTGGTTAAATCATCAAAGTGTGACAGGCTTATCTGGTAAGATTGCTGATTTAAGGCTTAGTATGCATGTTCACTTACTCTGTGCCAGGAGCTGGGAGATAGTTTTGCGGTTATCTTCTGAGCCATCACATTCTTTAGCAGCAAGCTGCTTATTTGCTGTCTCCATGCGCTCTTAAAAACAATAGCAAATAACAAATTCTTGGTGCTTGGACAAACATAGACAAAAAGGTGCATTATATTTATTTGTTTTGCTGAGATACACAGTCTTTTAGGGATAATGTCTTACCAAGTCTGCATCTGAGCTGTGTTTCAGTCTGGCTTTTTTCATATCATCTTTTATAAAGTCCAGCATCAGTTTTGTGAAAATGATTCTAGCTAAGTATGCCAATTCACAGTATGAAGCAGTTTCAGTAAAAACACGAGAAACACCTTTGCTCCAAAGAGCTACTCAAGTACTATCAACAGAGTATTCTTTCATTCCTTTCTTTCCAAAGCTCCAAAACAACAGATACAATGTATCTGTAATATACCTTTTATCAAAAATCTGGCACAAAGTATCCAATACAGGTCTACACATCCACTACAGAGACATGAATAAAAAGAACAAGGAAAGAGAAATGGAAACAAATGGTGATTTGTTAATAGAGGGTTCCATTAAACTTTATTCTGAGGCATAAATGGAGCTTTGTTCTCTATAATGTGTTTGTTCCTACAGTAGTTTGTGAGCAATGACACATTTGTCATTTCTGCCTCTGTACATACACAAATGTACTGGACCACCTGTAATAAAAACCAGAAAGACCCTCAGCATCATGAAGGTGTTTACTGCAGACCCTTTCCTTTACAGTCAGTTCTCTACATTTTACTATTTTGAACAGGAATGAAGAATTTCAAATGTGAAGTCACCTTTTTATACCCAGGTTTGAGCCGGCTCACTGGGCTCCTCTGAGAAGTCACAAATTCATCAAGCACAACATTCAACCGCTAAAGCTAATTTTTCTAGCTACAATCTGACATCTTCATCAAGATATAATAATATTTTTTAGATTTGAATAGTAATAAAAAATTATATTTCAGCATTAAGAATATCATTTTTTTAAAGAGCTTCTACATACTGATGTATTAACCATTACAGAAACATAAAAATGATTTTGATAATTACCAATGCTGGTAATTTAGGGCAGCTGTGGCAAAAACCTTACACTGGGCAGTGTATATACTGACAAGAACCTGTATTTACACTATGTATACTGTCGTTCCCGTGTCAAACACCACAAATCGCAGTACACCCATTTGTCAATAACATTTTTGGTGGTTATTAACCAACATCCCAGAACAGCAAAGAACATTTATGTAAAAACAGAATGCTTCAGTGATTAAACTGTCATGAAAAACTCATGTTGAAAAATTTGTAGCAACAGTATAAACTTTATAAAAAGTTTAGTGCTGTTTTCTTTGGTCAAATCTATTTTTCATGCAGTATTTAAGGACTGCCATGGCATTATTTATTACCCTCTTGAACCATCTTAGGACTCTTTCGAACTTCCTATTTAATTTTTCATAGCTTTGTGCAATCACTGTCATACCTGTGTAGCGCATGTGTATTATATGTGTAGTACCTGTGTAGTACATGTGTGGTACATGTCTGGTACATGTGTAGTGCACATGTGGCCGAGATAGAAGCTGGACTGAAAGACAGCACAGAGGCACTAATCATGGCAGCACAGGAACAAGCTCTGAGTACAAGATCCATAGAGGCTGGGGTCTATCACACCAGGCAAGACCCCAGGTTCAGGCTGTGTAAAAATGCCCAAGAAGATGTGGAGGGTGAAGGTAACAGTGGTCCCAATGGTAATTGGAGCACTAGGTGCAGTGACTCCCAAGCTAGGCGAGTGGCTCCAGCAGATCCCAT
>VUQH01041991.1:0-18088 GCA_015106775.1 Etroplus canarensis | reverse complement strand
TGTTGAAAGTGAGACATTTTACTATTTCATGAAACATACTAGCTCATCTTGAATTTGATGGCAGCAACTTGTCTCAGAAGAGCTGGGACAAGAGCAACAAAGGGCTGGAAAAGTAATGTTGCAACTAAATAATTTAATTGGCAACAGACCTGAAATGTGATTGGATATAAAAAGAGCACCTTAGAGCGGCAGAGTCTCTCAGAAGTAAAGATGAGCAGAGGTGCAGCAATCTGCAAGAAACTGCATCTATAAACTGTGGAGCAATTTCAAAATTATGTTCCTCAACATAAAATTGCAAAGACTTTGAACATTCCATCATCTACAGTTCATAATATCATCAAAGGATTCTGAGAATCTAAGACATGGATGTTGGTGATCTTCAGGCCCTCAGGCAGCACTTCATTACAAACAGACATGGTTCTGTCACGGAAATCGCTGCATGGACTCAGGAACACTTCCACAAATCACTGTCTGTGAACACAGTTGGCCGTGCCATCCGCAAATGCAGGTTAAAGCTCTATTATGCAAAGAAGAAGCCACATGTGAACATGATCCAGAAACATCACCTTGTTCTCTGGGCCAAAGCTCATTTAAAATGGACTGAGGCAAAGTGGAAAACTGTTCTGTGGTCAGAACATTTGATGTTACACAGTGGGAAACATGGACTTGTCCCAACTTTTTGGAGATGTGATGCAGCCGTCAGATACAAGATGAGCTAGTGTTTTTCATGAAACAGTAAAATGTCTAAATTTCAACATTTGATATGTTTTCTATGTTCTTTTGGGAATAAAATATTGGTGTATGATATTAGCAAATTTTTCGTTGATGTTTTTATTTCTGTTTCATGCAGTCTCCCAACCTTTTGGAATTGGGGGTGCAAGTCGGGTAATTTGACTCTACATTGTAAACCCAGATGTTCAAGCAGTTCAATAGATTAAGTTATGGAATGCAGTGATTTTTATCAGAAAGGCAAGCAGATCATGTTTTGTAAAATCTTGCTTGTAGACCGTCTCCTGTGAGGACAGTGTATCTCCAAAAACAGCTTTTAATCAGCTCATCGGGCTACAGCACTGCATGACATGGTGCTGAAAAATATTAATGAAAAATTAAGGCGGCGTATTACAAAAACAGATGGTAAAACTTCAGTTGATTGAACAGGTAATTTCTTATACATGTTAATCCAAAAGGGCTGGTGCGGCTTGCGTATATTTATTCTTGCCTGTTTCTTAAACCGGATGCGGTACAAGCTGATGTCCCCTCTCCATCATTGATGATTCATGTGCTAAAGGATTTTTTAAAGTGTTTTCGAACTACATTCTGACTCCTCTACATCACGCATCATCCACAAATAACTGTAAAAAAACTTCCTGGATGTTTTTATTGTCTTTCTTATGATGTGATCAATACTTTTGTTTCTGTGTCACTGTAGGAGGTGGACGTTAACTTACCCAATTATGAGATTATGTGTATGATCAGAGACTTTAGAGCCAGTCTGGACTACAGACCTTTAACCACAAATGATCTGGTGAGTCCGATTTAGAGCTGCTGGGTCAAAGAGGAAACTGAGAAGGAGATGAAGAGGTAGAAAAGTAGTGGAAAGGAGCAGTTGGAGGAGAGAGGAGAAGAGGAAGGGTAGGATGAGGTAGAGACAAAAATAAGAAAACATGAGGATAAAGAGAAGAAAGAGGCGGTAGGAAGGGAAAACATGAGGGGGGTAGGAAGGCAAGAAAGAAAGGGGATGGAGAAGTAAAGATAAGGAAAAGCTAGAAGAAGTGATCAGGAGATGGGAGCTAGAGAAGGAAAACATCTGGCAGAAGAGGAAAGGAGGTTGTAAAGAAGGAAAGAAAGGATGGGGAGGAGAGCACAGGAGGGAGATATAGATAAAAGCAGGAGGACTCAAACCCATGTGTGTTTTGTGTCTTCACTTCCTTTCTACACCGACCAGAAAGGTGAAGCAGATATGGCCAATTTAAAGGTGTAAACAACACACAGACCAGTGTTTGTATCTTCTGTTTCAGATCGAGGAGCACAGGATATGTGTGTGCGTTCGCGCACGCCCCCTCAATAAAAAAGGTAAGAGCAGCTCCATACAGACAGAGGGATTGTGTAGTCTGTGTTTAAGACACCTAATCAAAATAGTTTCCCTTTGCAATGATGACCCCTATAGTGGGCTACTGCACCTAAAGTATTTGTCAGATTTTAGTGAAACTTTCACACAGTGATCACCTAATGCGTTTTCTTCTAAATCATGCTCATGGTCAGAGTCATATTTGTCGCTATGGGCACTTTTCTATTTTCACAAGTATCACTACTCCTATGAGTCTTGGTTTGGATTGTAATCTGAGTAAAATGAGTGTTTGCATTTGCCCCTCTGCCATCTTCTCCCAGATCCTGTCATTAGGTTTCTTTATGGCATAATATTTTATTCTAGCTTAGGGCAGGTCAAATACTCGAGCCGTTGTACTGGATATGATCACCAACCAGCTTTTTAGGTGGCCAACCAGCCACTACAAGCTCTTTGATCACTCTAAAAATGGCTTTGCCACAAAAGTTGCTCAACACTTGTATCCTGTTGAGATGTGGTGATCATGAACAGAAAACAGAAACTGTGATTAGAGCTGTCTGTGTGTCTTTAGAGTTGTCACAGAAGGAGCTGGATGTGATAACCATTCCCAGTAAGGATGTCGTAATGGTCCATGAGCCCAAGCAGAAAGTCGACTTGACCCGCTACCTGGAGAACCAAACTTTCCGATTCGACTACGCCTTTGACGAGAACTCCACCAACGAAATGGTTTACAGGTCAGCTGTTTTTTTGTCTTATGCTGCCGCTCTTGTATGCGACGCCCTGCCGCTAACAAACAGTCCTCTGCCACAGGTTCACTGCTCAGCCACTGGTTGAGACCATTTTTGAGAGGGGAATGGCGACCTGCTTTGCATATGGGCAAACTGGAAGTGGAAAAACACACGTGAGTGTTTGACTTTAACGTGAGGTGAGTTTCTTTTCAGTTTCATGTTTTAACTCCATGTGTCTCCTTTCAGACAATGGGAGGGGACTTCTCAGGGAAGAACCAAGACTGCTCCAAAGGGATCTATGCACTGTCTGGTCAGTTTCTGCTTCACCACCATCGTCACTGCTGGTCATAATATTCCACTGAACTCACTGTAGGGTCTTTTTCTGTCTCTGCAGCCCGAGATGTTTTTCTCATGTTAAAGAAGCCAAATTATAAGAAGCTGGACCTGCAAGTTTTTGCCACATTTTTTGAAATTTACAGCGGGAAGGTAAGTGTATTAACGAGATACATAATTTTTTTGAAAGACAGAATAACTCTCATTATGAGCAGTATATAAATATATTATGAGACTGAAATTATTGTTTGAACAACAAACTTGTAGAAACATAAGCTGTTTCAATCAAAGATTAGAAAATTACTAGGTATACCTGTTCTACTGCTTGTCAGCCAGCATATGGCAGCAATTCAACACATTTAGGCGTATAGACACAGTCAAAGTGACCTACTGAAGTTCAAGCCGAGCATCTGAACGGGGAAGAAATGTGATTTAAGTGACTTTGATTCTTTGCTCAGGCCAGATGGGTTGGTCTGAGCATTTTAGAAACTGCTAATATACTGGGATATTCCGGCAAAACCATCTCTAAAGTTTGACATTGGTCCAAAAAGAGAAAATATCCAGTGAGCAGCCATTCTCTGGGCGAAAATGCCTTGTTGCTGCGACATTTGAAGGTAGGCTCAGAATTTGGCATAAACGGCATGAAAGCAAGGGATCCATTCTGCCTTTCATCAGTGGATCAAGCTGCTGCTGGTGGTGTACTGGTGTGGGGGATATTTTCTTGGCAGACTTTGGGCTAATTAAGGGTTGCGATGGTTGGAGCCTCCATCCATCTACCGCTTTTTACGGGGTTCCGGATCACGGAGGCTGCAGTTCACGCTGAGAAGCCCAAACTTTCTCCCCGGCCACCTCCTCCAGCTCTTCAGGGGGGACACCAATGCATTGCTGGAAGACATAGTCTCTCCAGCGTTTCCTGAGTCTGCCCTGGGGTCTCCTCCCAGAGGGACGTGTCCGAAACACCTCAAGTGGGAGGTGTCCAGGGGGCATCCTGATCAGATACCCAAACCACCTCAACTCCTTGGAGGAGCAGCAGCTCTACTCTGAGCCTCTCTTAAATAACTGAGTTCCTCATCCTATCTCTAAGGGTGAGACCAGCAACCCTACAGAGAAAGCTCATTTCAGCCGCTTGTATGCAGTCAGATCACATTCATTACCTTAACTATGGTCATTACCCAAAGTTCATGACCATAGTTAAGGGTAGGAACGTAGATTGACCGGTAAATCGTCAGCCTCGCCTTAGAGCTCAGCTCCTTCTTCACCACAGCAGACCGGTACAGTGCCCACATCACTGCAGAAGCTGCTCTGATCCGTCTGTCGATCTTCCCTACCAAGCACGAACTGCCCTTGACAACGTAGCTCCTGGGATCACAAGAGCTCGCACTTTTCCTCTGTAAGGGAAAGTGCGAGTGTGAATACGTTTGTATTCACTTAAGATGGACCAGACTGTAATACAAACAGTTCAGTTTGTTATTTATGAGAGGTTTTAGTGGCAGTGTTGGTCAGTCTGTCTGCTTGAAAATCCTACTTTGCAGCAATAAAATGAAGTGAGAGGAACACACTGAGAATTGTCTTATTAGATAAAACAGATATTGACAAAGTTTACCTTTGAGGACACATCACAGTATATATAATATGCTGTTGCAATACTCAGCATATTGAAAAATGATTAAAATCGCAATAATATATTATGAATTAAGTATTGTGATAATATATAGTAGGATCTCTGGTGAGTCATACATCTGGTCTCCACGGTCACCAGACCTCAATTCAATATTGGATGTGTTGGAAAGGGGAAATTCACATCATGGATGTATAGGCAGCAACTACTGTGCAAAGCTGTCATGTCAGTATGGACCAAAATGTCTGAGGAATGTTTCAAGCACCTCATTAAATCTATGCCACCAAGAATTAAGGCAGATCTGAAGGCAAAAGGAAGTCCAGTGTGTTAAGCCACTAACTACATCATCGACGTTCTGATTCATTTGTGTTCAGGCCTGTTTCCACTGAATCATTTTCATTTTACCTTAAAAAAAACTCAAAATAATAAAAACCTTCCAATGAGTACAACATTTTGACTGGCGCAAAAAACACTCCTTTTGCATACATTTTCCTCCACTTTAGTGTGTATATATTTACAGTTATTATTTATATACTGCTTATAAGTTAATCTGCTCCCTCAGTGGTTAAAGGTTTTCTCTGAGTTAGATGTATTTGTTTCTTGCTCTGACTCAGTAAACGATTTGAGTTGTGTATATTTATGTTCGAAGGTGTTTGACCTGCTAAACCGTAAAGCCAAGTTACGGGTCCTGGAGGATGGGAAGCAGCAGGTGCAAGTGGTGGGCCTGCAGGAGAGGGAGGTGAAATGCACAGAAGATGTCCTCAAACTCATCGAAGTGGGAAACAGCTGCAGGTGAACACGCAACTGTTCAAATCAGACAATAACAAGAGGAGTAGTCGGAGAGAGAGGCTGAATGAATATTTTGAGCTCCTGTGTCTCCTTCAGGACGTCTGGGCAAACATCAGCCAACGCTCACTCCTCCCGGAGTCACGCCGTGTTCCAGATCATTCTGCGTCGGCGGGGGAAGATGCACGGAAAGTTCTCTCTCATTGACCTGGCAGGGAATGAGAGAGGGGCGGATACATCCAGCGCTGACCGGCAGACCCGCCTCGAGGGAGCGGAGATTAACAAGAGTCTGCTCGCACTCAAGGTCTTCCCCTTAGTACTGCAGATGTCCTATGCTTCACTGTTTTGGTTCTTATGTATTAATGGCTCATTACTGAACATTATTACCGGAGTATTGGTCAGATTTTAGTCAAACATGCATACAGTGATCACATAATGGGTCTTCGCCCACTCCCAACTTATGCTTTAAGGCAATTTTTGTCATTTTATAGGCACTTTTTACATTTTCACAAGAATCGTTACTCCTGTTGCAGGAGTTGAATGGTTCAAGCTCTTTTTTCCATCTCCAGTGGCTCTCTGTGGCTTTGACAAAAACTAAATGAATATGAATATATTTGCATTTTCATTTTTTATTTATCACCATTTTAGGGATTCTTTAGATATTCCAACTACAAAAGTATGTAGCCAACAAACTGAAATTATTTAAAAATAAAATTTAATATTTCGCTAACCAGAATGTGTGGCATAGCCATAACCTTATCCTCTTAATTTTGCTGAACCTTAATAGTGGTGGTTTGCTTGGATCTTTTACACATAGATAACTAGTCATAGCCCCCAGCTGGACTCCAGATCCACAGAAACAAAAGTCATGGAGGAAAACAGAGAATCTAATAGTGCATGGAGCTGTTTGCTTTCACTGTAATTGCTGCTGGCTTACCAGTATGCTTCAGTAAACCAGCTCTGCAGGACTCAGTGGCTTGCAGAGTGTCAGTGACTCTGTTTTAAAGTAGACATGAACATGCAAAGAGATATTTTTTTTTTCCTTCACAAATGTTTTTTTTTATTATAAAAGATGCAAAAATACAAAGTTGAATTACCAAATGGCTCACCAACATTTGGTAAAGATTGTAATTGCTTTATACTTAAAAGGCTGTGATACTTCATTATAAGATTGAAATATGTTCTGTGGCATTTCTGTGGAAATTTTTTGGATCAAATATTGCTCAAAAATGACTCTTTTTGTTAGTAAGGGTTGCCAACCCCTGTCTTAGAGTTTACAAGTGGCTCTGAGCCCCTTCTTGTTTTCAGAAGTGATTGAAAGGTTGACAGATGAGGTCAGGCAGGAGTCTCTGTGGACTGTGATGCTCATTGACGTCCCTGTGATCTGAAGTGAGAGTAGGGAGGAGATGGGAGAGAGCCTGGAGAGGTGGCTTCAGTAGAATCAAGATAGAATACATGTGTGTGAATGAGAGGGAGGCAGGTGGAATGGTGAAAGTGAATGAGTTTACATACCTGAGGTCAACCATCCAAAGCAACGGACAGAGCACAAGAAAGTGCAGGCAGGGTGGAGTGGGTGGAGATGAGTGTAGGGGTGCTTTGTGACAGAAAGATAGCAGCAAGAGTGAAAGGGAAGGTTTACAAGACGGTACTGAGGCCTGCTATGATGTACAGTTTGGAGACGATAGCACTGACAAAAAGACAGGAGGCAGAGATGAAGATGTTCAGATTTTTGCTGGGAGTGACCAGGATGGACCTCTGAGTCCATCAGAGGGACAGCTCATGTTGAGAGGTTTGGAGACAAAGTCAGAGAGGCAAGGCTGAGATGGTTTGGGCATGTTCAGAGGAGGGATAGTGGATATATTGGACAAAGGTTGTTGAAGATGGAGCTGCCAGGCAGGAGGAGAAGAGGAAGAGCACAGAGAAGGTTGGTGGATGTAGTGAAGGAGGACATGCAGAGGGTTGGTGTGAGAGAAGAGGATGCAAGGGATAGGATGAGATGGAGGCAGACAATCTGCTCTGGTGACTTCTAACGGGAGCAGCTAAGAGAATAAGAAGACAAATGATTCAGTAAATGAATATACTTAGTTAACCATCTGTTGTTTATTGCTTTTGTGGTGCAGGAGTGTATCCGAGCCCTGGGCAGAAACAAGCCACACACTCCGTTTAGAGCCAGCAAGTTAACCCAAGTGCTGCGGGACTCGTTCATAGGAGAAAACTCACGAACGTGCATGGTAAGAAAACAGTAAGCATCGCTGTTCCCACTGTGGACAGAAACACCACAGAAAATGTAAAAGATTTGGGTGCAGTTTTGGTAATTAACTCCCTCATTTGTTTTTCCTCGACAGATTGCGACCATTTCTCCTGGGATGGCATCTTGTGAAAACACCCTCAACACATTAAGATATGCCAACAGGTAAGAGATACGTCTGGCAGGCATTAAAAGCTTTTGAATACATAAAATCACTTCTAACTTGTTTTTTTTACAGGATGTTAAGCTGAATGTACACATGCCACAAATTTCTGTCTCATATAGCTTCAATTTGCAGTAACTATTTTGCCCTCACTCTGTGTCAAACACCTCAACATGGAGCTTTAAAGTGAACCTATTATGCTAATTTCTAGCACTATATTTTTATGGGTTTTACGAGAGCATGATTCACAGTTCAATATAAGCCTGATATATTTTTACTGGGCCTTCTGGCAGCCCTCAGTTCATCCTCTGTCTGAAACAAGCTGTTTTAGCTCTTCTCCCTCTGAACCAGCTTTCAGCTGATTGGCTGCCCCTCACAAACAGAAGGTTTGAACAGCACATAGGTGGGGTTTCTGTCCACACAGCCAGAGCTTTGTGCCTGCAGTGACTACATTAGGGATACCCACTCTCACTGACATCATACAGAGCTGAGAATAGGAAAAAACTGTCTGAGACAGTATGAAGCCTGACCTTTTGGCTCACAGAGTTTACTTTTACATACACTAATCTAATTATTTGAAATTTTGGCCATGTTTAATTTGGGCATCCATCACTGTGACAGTATATAGCCTAAATGGACAAAAGTATTGGTCAGTCCCATTATCACAGATGTGTACCATCAAGCAGCTAGCCATTCAGGAGCTTCATGGCACGGGTTTCCATAGAGAGGCTGCTGGTGGATAAGTGTTTTGCATAAACAGAAATTTGGGCTCCAGGGGAGCTCAGTGCATCATCAATGGGCTTGCTGACTTCCTGTGCAGCTTCCAGTGTAAAGTTGAGATGCAAACCTTTCATCACCAAGCTTAACCCCAAGCATCAGATGGAATGCTGTAAAGCACACCACCACTGAACTCTGGAGCAGTGGAAATGTTTGCTTTTCTGGGGTTTCCCTGGGCACCTTACTTCCAGTGAAGGGAAAACTTAATGCCTCAGCTTACCAAGACATTTTGGACAATTGTATGCTTCCAACTTTGGGTGAACAGTTTGGCTGTGTACCAGTGCACTAAGAAAGTTCCATAAATGCATGGTTGAGTGAGTCTGGTGTGGAAGAACTTGACTGGCCTGCACAGAGCCCTGTCCTCAACCCCATCCAATACTTTTAGGATGGACAAGCAGAGATTTTGACCCAGGCCTTCTTGTCCAGCATCAGTATCTGACCTCACAAATGTTCCTCTGCATGAGTGGACAAAAATTCCCACAGACACTCCAAAAGAGTGGAAGCTGTTATATCTGCAAAGTGGGACCATGTTCATGCTTATGGATTTAGAATGGGGTGTTGTAAAAGCTCCTGTAGGTATGATGTGTAAGTAGCCCAATACTTTTGTCCATATGGCAGACATGACAAAATTGTCAGAAAAGCATCATAGAGCATGATTTAATAAATCATCTTTAAACAGCAAACAATTTCAAGCCATGAAACGGTTTACTAAGCAGCTGTGGAGCAACGGTAGAGTGAGGTGATAATTCTCTGGGTTTGTTATTTATGTGAGCCATTTACTTTACACTGTCATTTTAATTAATCTTTAATATGAAAAAGGATATTACTGAGCCCTTTAAAGGATAAGGTTGGTTAATTTGTTTCAAGCCTTTTTAGCTTTAGCTTTAGCTTTTTAGCTTTCTTCACCAGCAGATCTTTGTATGTTTAGCAAAGAGTTTACATCCAACACAAAGCCACTGTACATACAGCTCATTTTTCTAGAATATATTGAATCAAATGGTTCTCATTTGTAAGCGATGTGTCGATTATCTGTGTGCCTCCTCTGCTCGATGAACTGAAAAATAAGACTGCATAACATAACACGACTCTCTCCTGCCTCCTCTTGTTGCTGTGTATGTTTCTCTCTTTTCTCTCCCCTGCCATTCATTTTTTTTCCCCAGAGTAAAAGAGTTCGGGATAAGTCCCTCAGACATTCCCTTCTCCCAGAGCGGGGGTGGTGGAGGCCGTTCTGAGCTCTCCCCTACGTATGAGTATGATCACTTTGCTGTCATTAGTTACTTCCATATTGTCATATGATGTTTTTCTCATGAAGTCAGGCAGACATTGTGTATTTGTAATTTAATCAATCATGAAATTTTTTTCCATTGGGTAAAAAAAGCACCTAGAGTTGACTGCTAGATCTTGGCGGTCGATACTTTCTGTGAGCTTGACTGAAACAGACACCAATGCACCTAATCTAAAAGCCTGAAATCATACAGAGCATGGAGAACTAATACTGAGTAGGTTTCATATACAAATGAGATGGAAAACCAGATTTTCAGTCATGCCAGATATCTACCATTGAGTGGTTCTGGTATACTCAGGCCCATCAGTTTCAGTCAGCACGTAAACTGGGTGGAGTTCATGCAGTGTCTGCCTCATTCTACCCATTAACAGCCACTTTTTGTTTCTTTCTATTCCCACAGTTTATTTAGCTGTTTGCTAGTATTGTTTTCTTTTTGCCAACAAATCCCACAAAATGACCACAATCAACAAGGAGTGTCCTTTTCTAATAAGCATTTTATGATATATTTTATTCTGCTGCCATAGAGCTCCATTGTTGTTCCGAAATACACCAGAAAGCCACACTATTGTACTAGCTTACATGTTCCTTCATTACATGAACATTTATTGTCAGTTGTATTTTAATCCCATATACACAGCATATTTCTCCTAATGAATATTCACAAGAGCATAGATTCATGTGCTGATGTAAATAGTCCAACCAAATGCATCATTTCTTCCTGTGTAGCATTTCTAAAGTCAGTGACCAGCGAGTAGTGAGTGATGAGTCACATTTTGTGAGGTTTCTTCTGTGAGCTCCACTAGCGTGTACACTCACCGGCCACTTTATCGGGCACGCCTGTTCAGCTGCTTCTTAGCCAGTCACAAGGGTCAAGATGACCTGCTGAAGTTCAACCTGAGCATCAGAATGAGGAAGGGAGGTGATCTGAGTGGCTTTGAACATAGCTTGCTTTTTTGGTGCCTGGTCTGAGTTTTTCAGAAACTACTGATCTGCTGTGGTTTTCCTTCACAACCGTCTTTACAATTTACAGAGAAAGGTCTGAAAATAGAGAAAATATCCAGTGAGCAGCACTTCTCTGGGTCACAGTGCCTTGTTGATGCCAGATGTACAGGACACTCCTTCAAGCTGATAAGAAGGCAACAGTCACTCAAATGACCACTTGTTACAACCAAGGTATGCACAAGAGCATCTCTGAATGCACGGCATGTCAAACCTTGAACCAGGGCTACAGCAGCAGAAGACCACACTGGGTTTCACTCCTCTCAGCTAAGAACAGGAAATCAAGGCTACAGTTCACATGGGCTCACCAAAACTGAACAATAGAAGATTGGAAAACCTCACCTGGTCTGATGACTCTTACCTTCTGCTGCAATATCCAGATGGTAGGGTCAGAATTTGCCGGCAAAAATGTGAAAACATAGGTCCATCCTGCTTTGTATTAACAGTTTAGGCTGCCGGTGTAATGGTGTGGGGGATATTTTCTTGGCACAGTTTGGACCCCTTAGTGCCAAAGTCAAGTTTATTGTTATGTACAGGACATATACAGAATCTAAATATTGTTCCCCCAACCCACGATGTTTAAACAAAGACATTTAAGAATAAATTCAAAACTGAATCATTAAAAATCAGATATAGGTACACGGAATGAGGTATAAATATAAAATTAAGTGTACAAGAATTATTAGAAGTCTATATAAATTGTCACAATGTATACATAAATATGAGTTATTCATGAACTATTATGCTTGTATTTATTATTGATCTGTTTATAGGGAAAAAATCAATCTTTTTATACAT
This sequence comes from Etroplus canarensis, assembly GCA_015106775.1. Taxonomy (NCBI): domain Eukaryota; kingdom Metazoa; phylum Chordata; class Actinopteri; order Cichliformes; family Cichlidae; genus Etroplus; species Etroplus canarensis. The sequence goes on along the minus strand of VUQH01041991.1, from coordinate 6,288 downwards.
ATAAATTTAATGTATTTAAGAATTATTCACCTTTTTACAGTGCATGTATAACTGTGCTAACTATGCTGTAAAAGAGTTGCCAAGGCCTATATACGTTTTTATGAAATAAAAAAGATGAATGTACATTACAGCACAAATACAAGAGACATCAGTAACATGTAAAAAATAAATAAAAGCAGTATTTTCGTTTTTTGCAAAGTGGCCAGGTACTGAATGTCATAGGGTTTAATGAGCATCGTTTAAATGCCACAGCCTACCTGAGTATTGTTGCTGACTGTGTCCATCCTTTTATGACCACAGTGTACCCATCTTCTGATGGCTGCTTCTAGTAGGATAACACGCCATAACGCATAAATCATCTCAAACTAGTTTCTTGAGTTTGACAACGAGTTCACTGTACTCAAATGGCCTCCGCAGTCACCAGATCTCTATGCAACAGAGCGTAGAGATCATCTTATTGTACCTTAATAAAGTGAATCTTTAGCTCACTTGGCACAGAATTATCATTAGCCAACTTCAGCCAACACATTCAAGTGAGGATTAAGATGCTGTCAGTCAGGGGCTTTGATGCTATAATAATTCCCCAAATTTTTTTGTTGTTATCTCTTTAGCCCCTCCTTGAGCCTGGTTTGGCCAGAGGTCTCTTCCTGTTAAAACGGAGTTCCTTCACATTATCACCAAGTGCTCCCTCATAGGGGATTATCTGATTGTTTAATTCTTTCTCTGGGCAACTGTTGTGGTGACTATGGTGAATGAATTGGACAATAAGCTAACAATTTATTTAAACTATTCTATGTAATAATATATAGTTGACACAGAATCCTACTGCACACAATTTTAGAACTGTCCTACACACAGAGTGGAGCAGGCAGCAGTCGCTCCAGGGGAAACACCAGTAGTAGAGAATAGCTTTTTGCCAAAATATGAAAATGGCTCATCAAGCGACCCCAGACTTGACAGTGCACTGTCCCAAGCAATACAGCTGCTTAATCTGAAGTAGGTGAAAGGTTGTCAAGATAGGCAACAGTGAAGCAGATTGACAGAGATTTCTCAAATTGTCAGAAAATTGGTTTGGAATAAAATAAATATTATTAAATATTATTAACATATTCATTCAGACTGTTTTAAGAGTAGTAGGAAAGGAATACAACAACAACTGATAAACAACTGAGGAGTCTAAGCAATCTGTTTTTCTGGCCTTGTATTTTTAAAAAAATCATTCTGTTGGTTTTAATGTTATTGTAGGATTTGTTGGCAAAAATTAAAAAATACAGATTTCTCTAACAGCTTAACAGTACTACCCAGTCTGTTCAGTATATCCAGGAGTTGTGTGTCATCCATTATAATGCATTTGACCCCCTTTGTCTCATCTTTATATTCCAATTTTAACTTTTTTTATTATTTGTTCTTCAGGGGCTAGTTTCATCAATCATTTGTTGACTTATTTTTTTCCAGATTTGAGTTGCTGAAACCTGCATGAAGTCCTTCTTCACCATCATTAACATCTTCATTTTTCAGTCTCAGTCATATCGTTGCTTTCTTCCTCTGTCATATTTAGCAACATGGCACATCTGTATATTTCTTGCATGCAGCTATACACCATTGTTGCTCACCTCAGTGGTAGTTGCAGTCATCATTTTGTTGGTTTACCTGAAGTGCTGATTTGTTGTCAGGGTGAAGGAGCTTAGGATGGACCCTGCGGCAGCCATGATGGAGAGCCATCAGGGAGGACACATCACCCAGCTGGAGGTGTTGGAGGCTCAGTGGGGAGTCGGGAGCTCTCCACAGAGAGACGATCTGAAGCTACTCTGTGAACAGAACGTAAATGCAATATCTGCTGCCTACGCACATTACCTGTGACAGAAATCATCTGAACCTGTAGCTGCTCTGTGAGATAAATGTAGCTGTTAGGTTTCCACTGATTGACTTTTGACTGTACCTCCATAGGGAGCTGAATCCACTTCAACAGATTCAGTTGCAGTTTTATGTAAAAGTTGTGAGCCACACCTCTTTGTATTTTCTAGGAAAATGGGAAATGGTATAACAATTTATTCTGAAACTTAGAAAAATTAATGGAAGTTCAGTCCATAAGGCAAAAACAGAGTTTGTACAGTTCTAACCAGCTTGAAATTCAGTATTTGGTTTAAGTGTGCTTATTCTGCAACACAGCCTGAACTCTCTTAGGCAAGTTTTATTTTAATTTTCTTAAGGCGTGTTCAGGAATAGTTTTTCAATTTTCTTGAAGGACATTTCAAAGCTCTCCTTTGGATGTTGGGTGCGTTTTGGATTTTTTCTGTTGAGATGATCCCATGTTGCTTGATGTCTGGGCTCTGGGGAGTCCATTCCATGACCGATAGAGTTCCACTTTGTATTTTTCTGCCCAGCTAGGTTTTTACTGCATCGGCTGTGCGTTTAGGATCACTGTTGTGCTGTTAGCTGTTGCTAATCAGACGCTTTCCAGATGGAATTTCATGGTAGATCAAAATCTGACTGTGCTATTCTCTGTTCATAATTCCATCAATTCTGTGGCTGAAATGCAGCCCCAAACCATGACAGAGCCTCCACCGTGTTTTACAGATGACTGTAGACAGTCACTGTTGTACCTCTCTCCTGAACTCCTCCATACAGAATGATGACAAAAATTTCACATTTGGATTTATCGCTCAACAACACCTGTTGCCACTGATTTTCAATCCATTTCTTCGGCCCCTCCCTTTTCCCTTTCTGAAGAAGGGCTTCTTGACAGCCACCCCTTCCACTGAGACCATTTCTGATGAGGCTTTAGTGGATTAACTAAAGGGCCAGATGCATCTCTCAGCCATTTTATGCTCGAATGATTCACAGGTCAGTGTTAAGTGGCTTAACAAACAAAAAACATTCCTCTGAAAATGGTCAGGTACACGGACTGGACTGGAAGCCAGTGAAAAAGCAGCCAGTGTCCAAAGGAAAACTTTGAAAGATTTTGGTACATTATTTTTATTGATTGGAACTTACAAGAAATAATTTCCCATTTCTACAGTGTCAATGCCAGTTGTAAACCCATATCCACAGCACTGCCTTTTTTCTTTTCTAGGAGGAAGAGGTTTCCCCGCAGCTTTTCACTTTCCATGAAGCCGTCTCTCAGCTGGTGGAGATGGAGGAGCAGGTGCTGGAAGATCACAGGGCTGTGTTCCAGGTACAGCAGGCCAGAAAATGAAAGTGTGGGGCAACAAACCGAAACAGCATTTTTCCATTTGCAGCTCTCAACTAGTGGGAAATTAACTAATTGTAACTAATAACTAAATGTAGCTGTTTTTACATTTTGTTGAGATTATCCACTGCTCTCTTAGCAGCTAACTTCCACTTGCTGCAGTCCTAACATTATCTGTGTGGTTTTCTTTGGCATAATGGACACTATACAGGCAACAGTATTGGCCCACCTACACACTACGCCTGTAGGAGCTTTCATCACATCCCGTTTTAAATCCATTTGGAGTCGTACCCCCTCTTTGTAGCTATAACAGATTCCACTCTGTCTGTGGGAATTGTTGGTCATTCATCCAGAAGAGAATTTTTGAGGTCAGACACTTATGTTGGGTGAGAGGTCCTGGCTCGCACTCTTTGTTAGAGTTCAACTCAAAGGTGTTGGATGGGGTTGAGGTCAGTGCTCAGTGTGGGCCAGTCAAGTTTTTCCACACCACTCATCCAACCATGCGTTTATGGAACTTATTTTGTGCACTGGGGCACAGTCATTCAAAACAGAAAAGGGCCTTCCCTGACCTGTTCCTACAAAGTTGGAAGCACAAATTGTTCAGAGTTTCTGTGCTGTGTTGACCTGTAAATGGAGAGAAGCCTTATAGAAACTGAGACTCATATTCTTGTTACTACATGTCCTTTTGCATTTCTGCATGCATCAGCTAGCCAACCTGCTCTGTGTTTCATGTTTACGTTTAGCACATGCCTTCTCAGTGTGCCTGATTGGTCTTGATGATTTTAATAGAGAAAACTTTGGTTTTAAAACTGACACATAGCCTAAGCATCAGTTCACACCTAGCATTAGAATGCATCTACCCCCATCTCCTCATGGGGCTTTACCTTGTAAAGGCCACCTCAGTGGCCGTCCAGTTAAATCAAGGTTACTTATCCACTGTACCATCCTGCAGTACAAATGCACAGCCTGAACCTAGTTCAACTTCAGCTGATATCTCTGCGACACATTGCATAAATGTTTTGGATATAAAGTTATAGCAGTTGCTTCTTCCCATTCTATTTTAGTTCATTTTGAATTTTTTTAACAGAAGAATTTACACTAACTACCTTCAAAGTTGTCATATTTCCTCATTAACAGGGCCACTAGGTCAAAGTACAAACTTTGCTTTGCTGTCTTTGCTGTTTACAGGAGTCAATCCGCTGGTTGGAGGACGAGAAGGTGCTTCTGGAAATGACGGAGGAGGTGGACTACGATGTTGAATCATACGCAACTCAACTAGAACAAATCCTGGATCAGAAAATTGACATTCTCACTGAGCTAAGAGGTAAACATCATTCAGCCAGGTTCCAAAATTGTGACGTGTTCCTCTTTGCACTACATCTTTACAGCCTCCTAAATAAGATCTCTGTGGTCACTTGTTGATAAACAACAACAGCACATGTCTCAAGTGAAGTAGCACAGCTATAAACATGCACCGCCTACTGCCCTCTGCTGGAACATGCTTGTTATTTCAGTCTTATGGACAAGAGACAAGCATGCCCTCCCTTGCAGATGCTGTGATGTGTGCAGCAGTGATGGTGAATGAAAAAAACAGAGCAGAAGTCTCACAGCTAGGATGTCCAGTGATGGTGCACTAGAAATGATCCAAATAATTGTGAGGGGAAAAAAGAAAATTAATAGAAATTAGACCTTTTTTCTGGGTGCCATTGGTTACAATAAACAGGCTTCACTGTTGTGTTGGTTTTTCTCAGAGATGAATACCATCAGGGCCCTATTCCAGAAGGCAGGTTTTGTTAACCCTGAGTTAAGGGAAACTCCGGGTTTTCTGTTCCAGAAAGCGGGTTAGTTACTGGGGTAACAGATTCTCTGAACTTAACCTGCTCGCTGGCAGCTTTTCTTCAACAAATTCTGAGTTTCTCTCTGACTCCGCCCCTCCTCCTGCTGCCCTTGAACCAGCTGACTGACTCTCGGTTTCATTTCGTCGTTCATAAAGTCGAAATCAGAGAAGATAGTGGAGAGCATTAATCTGCACAAGTTTGTGCTCTATTAGTTTATTATTTTTTGTACCTAACATGAGCGCTTTTATTATCGATCAGTCATCAATGTGAGGACGGAGACAGCGATGACATCATGGATTTATTATCAGCTCAGAATAAAATCGATAGGCTCCATCTTTCTGAGTCTGTGACGCTGTGGACAGTAATACAGCTGTCAGGCTGTCAGTCGGTTCCTCTGAAACGTTTGCTGTACGTTGCTGTAGCATCACTGTTTAAGAAGTACTTAGCTGTCTGAGCTTTAGACACGATCAGTCCTTTGTCGTGTTGTAATCGTCACACTGATAGAAAAATGTCTCTCAGTTGGATCTTGCAGATTATATAGATGTGAGGCTGAAATGACTTTCAGATTATAAAACAGGACTTTAAAAGCAGGTTGCAGACAGTCTGCATTTCAGAAGTATGCAGGTCTTTTGGAAAAGAAATGGACCTCAGTTATCAGATTTACTGTCAAACGATTTAGAGCAACATCTTGAAAGGTAGCCTACAATGTCTGAAAAATCAAATTGAGAACCTCAACATATTTTCCACTGAAAATCCTCTCGAATCAGTGTGACTTGGTCTGTCTGTGTTCACAGGTCCATCAGTAAACTGTGTCTGATCTGTTTGAGCCATGATTTTTATCTTCAGTTGGTAACATTTGTATTTTGTTAGGTTACGGGTTTCTGTAACTATCTGTCCAATCTTCTTGAAACAAAAACCAAATTGATTTTGGGATCATATACTTCCACGGTGACACCATGTTGTGCAATTTCCTGTTGCCGTGGCTGAAATCGTTAAAACATTTTTAGGGATATGATGGAAACAACTTCACCGCTGCTGCGTACGTCATTTCTCAATCATCCAATGTGCATTTTAAAAAAATGAAAAAGTTTACCATGGCATCTGGACTTGCATCACGTCAAGTGAGGTCAGGTCAGCATTCATGAACAAACTGGGGCTTTTTGGGGATGTGCCTTTAGTGATCTCATGGTGACTATACATGCTCTCTCTCTCTCTCTCTCTCTCTCTCTCTCTCTCTCTCTCTCTCTCTCTCTCTATATA
>VUQH01041988.1:0-10880 GCA_015106775.1 Etroplus canarensis | reverse complement strand
TGCAATGGTGATTTCCTCATCTCGAACAATTTATTGAAACAAAAGCCAACAACAGTGGTGGGTACACCACAACAAAAATGTCAATGTCTCAATAATTCATCATGTGACCTTGACCATCAATTCCAGCTTGACTTCTGTGACTCTTCCAGTCTCTTTGCATCTTTGCTGCAACCTGCTGATGACCCTCTGTGACACTCTAAGCTGAGTGGCCACTTCCCTCTGAGAACTTCCTGTTTGAAGCCTCGCAATGGCGAGGTTATTGTTGATCAGTTGTTAGGTGTCACCTTGGTCTCATGATGTCGAAAATGTGAACAGGATGATGAAGAGGACTGTTTGAATACCAATTCTAACTAAATCAGAACATTTACTGGTCGAGTCATGGCTCAAACACCAGTTGTGAATTTTGCCATTACCTTGTTACAGAACAGCAAGTTATGCAAAAGCACTGAAACACTGAACAGTTGGACATGTGTGTTCAGAAGTGTAGAGAAGGTCAAATTAAGTTCACCTATAAAGGTTATAGTGCATTTTAGGTGCATCCTGAAATTTCACCCAAAAGCTGAATATCCTTAACCTATAGTTAGTAGCGTATGTGAGGAAATGTGCAAGCATTGTTTCAGTCTTTTAACCACATGGGGGCAGTCCAGCAAATCACCTAGCAATTAAAGAGGCATCATTCAGTGCAAACACTGGTGAATCAGGCTGCCTCTCCACACACCGGTGCAAGAAGCAGACTGCATTTACACTGAAGTTTTCGAGCTCGTACAAACCCTCCCTTTACTGTGCAGACTCAACACAGGGTGTCAGGTAGGTTACACCTGAGAGAACAGATTTGTAGTCTGTTGTATCAATGTAGCAGCAGCCATTCTGCTCAAGCCATGTTTAGAATGATATGAGTCCTATTAAATGCTACTGCGAAGTCCATTTGACTGAATAGAGCTCAAAACTGATGTGGCAATTTACCCTGGATTGTGTAACAATATAGCGATTAAAACGGAACGTCACAAAACGATGATGAAATGCATTATTATTGCTACATTACTACTGCTTTTTTTAAGAGGTGTGAAGATGAAATTTAGGGGTGCTTCAGCAGCCCTACAAAGGGTTTTAAAATTGCCAGTGCTCTCATGTTTAGTTTAGGGTCCTACTGCTGTTACTGAGATTTGTATTTCTGTCCTCAAGGCTAACGCCTTTGTCTACTAAACCCCTTAATCTGTGCTCAAACAAAACAAGCGCACTGTACTGTTTAGTCGGTAGTTAAAAGCCTTGGTTTTTGAACTTACAACCCCATTTCAGGATGGCAAACCCATAGCTTCAGATGTGTGGAGATGAAACAAAGTACAAGAGCAGACTCCAGTTTCCAGAGCTCTGACATTTTCTTTTACTTAAGATGATACAACCCCAGTGAATAAAACAAAAACATGGCCCAACAACTCCAGCCCACATAAACCAAAAGCAAGAAGAAAGCAACTCAACAACCTCACACAGCCCCTACTTATAGTTGGCTTCTCATTTAACCATGGGCACCACTCCCAATTATATTTACAATCATTTACAAAATAACCCCAAACATATTTATGTCAAACCCCTAAATAAAAAAAAAAACATAAGCATAAACCCACAAACAACTACCGCAGAAATATAAATAGATTCAAAAGCATTTTTAACAAAAGCCTTAACAAACTCATCCCTCCCTGCCGCCCATCCTCAGTGGTACATTCCAATCAGCTGCTAGTAACAGGAATCAGGTGGCGTATCCTCATGTGCTTGCTTCATGAAAACACCACCACCAGCCAATGGAAGTGGACCTCAGAAGAGAGGAAAAAAACATACTCAAAAACATACCCCCATCATTAAACACCATTACATATTATTTTAGATCATATACATAAACATTCAGTGAAGTATTTATCATAGTCTTGAGAAAATATTAAATGTTTGTATAAAAAAATACATCACCTATCTAGTGAAGGATGCATCCTACAGCTCCTTCACACTTACCATCCTGTTATGTTCGTTTCTCAGGAACAGCAATGATGATGGGCTTGTTTAATTATTCAAAAGTGTCCAAAACCAAAAAAATAAATAAATAAATCACAGTAAACATTGTTTATATCTCATTTTTAACTTCATTACTAACCATTTCAATCAATAGTTAGTGCAATGGTGTTCTTAACCTCTCAGAGATCATGGTTCCATGAGGATAATTTAACTCGTCTTTCATAAAAATACATGTTAAAACTGTTTTTAATGTATATTGGACAGGCCTACATATAGCATACAATACTTTCACATGATAGTGAGTTTTTAAAAATTTTATTTTACTTTTTAATTTTTTTCCTAAATGGAGTGATGTTGATAAATTAACACGATACACCTTTTCTCTTCAGGGTCAAATTGACCAGATGACTTGTTTTGGAAGGCATATATTGTCTAAATGGGTACTGTGACGTTCGGCTCTGGGTTACAGAGTAGTGGAAGTTGCTCTACCCATTTGTCCCGCACTGTTCTAATAGCTGCCAGCTTGCCTCTCCCTCGTCTGACAGCCCTTGTCTCTCGATCATCATATGTGGCGTTACTCCGGAGAAAATATGAAAAGTCCCGTGAGAGGTTGTAGCACGAATATAACTCAGCCTCTGACTTATAGACCCCAGCCATGATAAGGACCCCTAAATACACATGTAAATGCATTTTATCTGGCTCCTTCCCCTAAAACAAGACCTCCTTTTAGATTAGTCATTTCAACAATGATTTTCTGTATTGAGCTGGGCACGACGAGCTCAAAAGCTGACTTGATGTCTGTTACACAAGCCACTGCCATCCTAGCAGGTCCTGGCACCATCTTTATTATGTTTATTGCTGACAGTTTTGGCTGACATATATTCGGGGATGAAGACCACTGTATTTCACCATTTTTTTTGATGTGACTGTCTTGCTTAGCGGAATGTGAATAGCAGTTTCCTCATCTGATTCATAATCAGAATCATCAGACTCAGACTTGACCTCAAGATGGTCTTCATCTTCAGGTGCATCCTCCTCTAGTTCACTGTCAGCTTTTTACTTCTGCTGCTCATTTTGTAAAGCTCTGACAGTGTAGCACATGTAGCTGCAGCGTGTAATGTTGGTATGACTCCCTCGCAGAGAATCTTTATATGTTTTGCCCCTCGCCTGCTGAGTGTCCACTCAGTGTGGGTGGAGTTTGCCCACGGGAACAGAAAAGGTTCTGGACAAAAGTCATAACAACTCCTGTGTTCTCACACTTTATAGATGAGGTCAAGAGAATTGGGAGAGTGTGTGTGTGTGTCTGTGTGTATGTGTGTGTAGGTGTGCGTGTGTGTGAGTGTGCGTGTGTGTGTGATTGGCGTAAAATATGTCTCAAAGTTGCATAGAAACAAATAGGGTTGCCCTATCTCCCGTACTTCGGGGGGCAGGTTGACATGAATGGGTGTGTGTCCTTATACATTTATCTTTTTTGTCTTTCTGTGTTTATGTTCGAGTATGTGTCTGGGTGGTCCGTATGTGTCTGAGTGATAGCATGACTGGGCCTGTGTCTGGGGTTTGCCGAGACCCTGTCTCTAGAGACGTGGTCATGGTGGGTGCGGGGTGGCTCCTTCCCGCTCGTCACTCGTTCCTCAGTGGCGTGAATACTTGGGGTCTCCGGAGAGAGACTGTCTAGCGCCTCTGGTCCTCTCGGGACACACACATACCAAATATTGTTTGTTTGTGCATCATGTCTGTTATGTCTGTTTACTTTTTGACTATGCTTTGTTATAGATGCAGCTGTTGGTGAACTGATGTGCTCTCTACTTTTTTCTTCCTTCTTTCTCTTTTCTTTTCCCCACCTGTCAGCTCTGGCATTAACTTATATTAATTTGGGAAATAAAAAGACAAACATTAAACTGAAAAAGAAATGTACCAACAAGAAGAGCCTGTAGAAAGTTCATTGAGCGCCTCTTGGCAAATCAAATGTTTTTGCCACAATAGGGCATTCAGATTAGGATTCTGCTTGCTAAAGCTGCCGGTGCTGAGGTAAAAAAAACAAAAAACAAAAACTAAAACTTTGCATATTTTTTCATGATGTGTAGTATGTCCGAAAAGAAGTTAAAGAAACTCGACAACTGGAGGACAAAAGAAGAGGTAGCAAGCCTAAAAAAGCTACCTCCAGCAGATAGACAGCATCTGAAGGTCATGTCCTTAAGAAACAGGAAAAACATCCAGCAAAGACCTGACACAGGACCTGAAAGATGCCGCTGGTCCTTCAGTTGATCAATCTGCTATTCACCGATGCGTCATCAGAAATGGTCTCAGCAGGAGGGTGGCTCTCAAGAAGGAAGGGAAACTGGGGGAAAGGCTGAGGAGTGCCAAATCACCCGAGAACTAGACTGAAAATCAGTGCCAACAGGTCTCATGGACTGATGAATCCAAATTTGAAATTTTTAGCTCATATTGACATCATTATGTATGGAGATGGTCAGGAGAAAGGTACAACAATGAGTGTCTACAGCCATCTGTAAAACATGGTGGAGGCTCTGTCATGGTTTGGGACTGCATTTCACCCAGTGGTTTTCAGGATCTTTGCAAAATTAACAGAATCATAAATGCAGAAAAGTACCATCAAATTTTCACCCACCATTTAACATCATCTGTAACGGTCCCTGGTGGAGTAGTGGTTTGTGCATTTGCCTTACAAGTGAAAGGTCACTGGTTTGATTCCAGGTGGGGACACAAGCCCCTCTCACCGTGGAGGGTTGCGTCAGGAAGGGCATCTGGTGTAAAACCTCTGCCAAATTACCAATGCGGATTAGTCTGCTGTGGCGACCCCTTGGTGGAGAATACAAGGGAGCAGCCGAAAGGTACATTTAACACCATCTGGAAAGCATCTGATTCACCACAGCTTCATTTTCCAGCAAAGCAGTGGTCCAAAACACACTGCAGATGCAGTAAAAGCCTATCTTGATAGAAAAACAAACAATGGAACACTATCAGTCATAGAATGGTCTCCCCAGAGCTGTACCTCAACATTATTGCAGGAGTTTGGGATCATGTTGTCCTTCAAGAAGCTTTGAGAACTATTCCTAAACACTACTTAAAGAAATAACAATAAAGAGTTCAGGCTGTGTTGAAGAATAAAAGTGGCCATACCAAATGTTGACTCTGAACCTTGTTAGAATTGTACATACTCTGTTTTTGCCTTATGTACTTAAATGTTCACGTTTCAATTAATTGTTGCACCTATTTCCAATTTTCCTTGCGAAGTATAAGAAATGAGGCATGGCTCAAGAGTTTTGCGCAGTCATGTGTATGCACACGAACAACAGTTGCCACGGTGTGAAGGGAGTTTGTGTTAGCTAATAACCTGTGTTCATGGACAAGAATTCCAGTGTGTCCACTGTGATGAAGCACCATCTAAACTGAGATGCATTTCCTCTAGTGGCCACTTGAGGCCAGCTCCAAAAGTAAGTCAGTCCCCATAGACTCCCATGTCAAAATGCCCAACTAGAAAGCATTAAAAATCATTTGTGCAGTGTGGTAATAAAAATGCTTCTGGCCTCTATGGATCGTTTCCTCCCTCACAACAACTGTGTTAAGGGTGAATCTTTTTTTGTAACTCATCCATCTGGATACTGGAGTTAGGAGATTGGCTGCTTTGACTGACAGCTACACCAACAGGCTGTAGCCGATCACCGTTCGCTAAGCTTCATTTTTGGTAATTGAAGTCAATGAACTGGAACTGTTGACCACGTGTGCGTGCTGTTGATGTCTTTTGGAGCATTTTAATGGAATTATCTAAATAATAATATGGTTTGCTGTGTGGTGTATATGGTTAAAGAAATGTGTGCTTCAGTTTTGCTGAGTGGAACTCTAGTATTTATTAGCATATTACTCATCACAAAACAGCAGATATGTGTGTCTCTGTGCAGCTGTACAGTTAATGAATGCAACTAACAAATGAAGTTGTGAGCATTAGCTAATAATGCACTCACTTCTGACTCCAATGGTAGCAACGAATGCCAACTCTGATGTTTTAAAATGCACGATCCAAGCGTGGCATGAAGTGGCTATGTCTGTCTTTTATATAAAGTCTATGCTATTGACTTACATAATGACCATTAAGAGGGACAGTGAGACACTTCTTCTCTCCCACTGACACACAGTTCACTCACCCAGTGGATACAGCAGCGAGAGACAGAGGGGTGCCCTATGCGTGTGCAAGGAGAGCAAGATGTCATTGTGAATCAGTAGGAAAAATCTGCCAAGGGGTTATGGCAAAGAGTCACTAAGGCTGTGTTCACACTAACAGCAAAAGAGGCCCAAATCTGATTTTTTGCCCATATGTGACCCGTATCTGATTTTTTAATGACAGTCTGAACACCAAAAGTCCGATTTATTTCGAATCAGACTCGGGCCACTTTCACATGTGGACCTACATCAGGCATGTATCCAATATTTTTCAAAGCGACCTCAGTCTGAACGGTCATGTTGCGTTTATTCTGACTTTTACGCCACTGGAGTGAGACAGACGCCATAATTCTGCGCCAGAGGAGGCAACACACAGCAAGATCAAATGTCAACAATGGACGAAACAGGCATGGCAGACAGCGTCGGTGGAGCTAGTGAGTGGAAAGAACGTGAGCTTTTACTCACACTTTGTCATGTGTAGCATCCATATTTACTTCCGTAAACACAGCCTGCTGCTTGTGACGCCACGTCTTCTTCTGCGCGTGCGTGTCACTTCAGGGCCGTAGACTGTTCACGCTGGACTCTGATGGCGGTCACATTTAAATTATAATGTGAACGACCACGCACAAAAACCAGATCTCAGCGAAACATCGGAATTGAGCATTAAGACCTGTTTATCTATCTATCTATCTATCTATGAATGAATGTCTTAAGAGACCAAAAGCCCTACTGGTGGCCAAGTGAATTATGAGTGGCATAGCTTGTCATTGCATTTTCTGTAGCTTTACTGAATTGTATTTTGTAAATATACACAAATGTAGAATTTGATGGCTGCAACACTCTCAACAAAAGTTGGGAGAAAATTAAATTAAGATTATAATTGTGCAGAATATTCAAGTAACATTGGTTTTGAAGACTCCACATTAAGCAGGTAAATTATCATGATTGGGTATAAAAGTAGCATCTATCGAAGCTCAGTCTTTGTAAGTAAGGATGGGTTGTAACTCACCTATTTGTGGGAGAATTCTTAGTCAGTTCAAAAGGAACATTTCTAAGTGCAAGACTGCAGAAAATTTAGGTCTTTGAACATCTAGAGTGTAGAATATTGTGAAAAGATTCAGAGTTTGGAGACAGCTCAGTGCGTAAAGGGCAAGGTCAGAAAGCATATAAACTTCGAGCCCTCAGGCGACACTGCTTAAAAACCATCATGCTGCTGAAACAAAGATAGCTGCGTAGGCTAAGGAATACTTTGGAAAAACCACAGTCAATCGTTGCATCTGTAAATACAACTTGAAACTGTATTATACAAGGAGGAAGCCATGCAGGCAGTTCTTCCTTCCCACAGTCGCCAAGTTCTTGCTGATGTGAGATTGTCTGATTGCTGGGGTTTTCTCTGTAGTAATGTAGGGTCTTCACCTTACAGTGTAAAGAGCTTTGAGGTAACTTTTGTTGTGAATTAGCACTATATAAATAAAATCAAATTGACCTGAATTGATTACATCAAGTCTATGCAAAAACACTGTCAAGTTGATTTCAGATGGACTGAAAGACAGAGGAATCATTTGCTATGGTTAGATGAGTCCACGTTTCAGCTCATTTTCAGAAAAAAAAGATCGAAAAGTGCAAAAGGCAGCATCTGTGATGGTATGGGGGGTCCATCAGTGCCAATCAGCATAGCTGATTTGCATGTATGTGAAGGTACTATTTATTTACCCTTATGTGTGCATTAGGATTTTAAAGAGACACATGCTGCCATCAAGGCGACATCTCTTCCCAGGACTTCCATGCTTATTTCAGCAGGACAATGCCAGACCACATTCTGCATGGGCTACAACAAGATGGCTTCATACACACAGTGAGCGTCACAGTGTGTGACCGGCCTGCACCCAATTCAGCTCCTCCTATCAAAAATGTATGAAGCATCATGAAGAGGAGAATCAGACAATGAACCAGTGACTGTTGAGAGGCTGAGGTATTATATTAATCAAGAATGGACAAGATTTCCAGTTGCAAGACCATTTACAAAATGATTAAAAAGTGTTCTTCAAAGGAAAGGTGATGGACCACAATACGCCGCTGTCTCATGTTTTGTGTGTGTTGCAGCCATAAAACTCAACATTTGTGTATATTTACAGAACACAGTTAATTTGATCTTTGTACTTTTTCAGTGAAATTAAGGTTCATATGGTTTAACACATTCCCGATTGTTGTTGTTGTTGTTGCATTTTAATGTATTTGCTTTCATTCGGACTCTGATTTTCAATATTCTTTTGATATTTTGTTTGTTGTACTTGCCCAAATATACAGTAGTTCATTTCAAGAGGCCTGGGTGACCCAGGGAGCCAACCTATGGCAAACTGAAAGCAGCATTTCACTGCCTTGCTAGTTGGAAGTTTGAAGTGTGTTGCATCTCTCAGCATTCCCACCACTGCAGAGTGTGCACTCTGGTGCACCTCAAACTACATCCATGACCTATGTCACCTATGAGCACTGACACCCCCTGGGGTACAATGTTTGTGTTTAAACCATGGGAGACTTATTCTTTATTTTATTTTCTACTAGAAGCACACATAGATTTCTTTTTACAAGCTGTCCCTTGATTTAATAAACCATTAATTAATAAGTAATATGCTCTTTCCCTAAACCTAAGAGAGAAAAATGTAGTAATACTAATAGAAAGCACTAACAATGAGTTTTCTATGGATTTTAAAGACAGTTAAAACTATGTTTTTGATGATTTATTCTGGAGGACTTGCCGTCCAAAACACATTGTTGTTTTAAGAGTTGAAAGAAGCAGAAATGAATCACATGCAACTCTATTTTTTTCTATCTGCTACTCACAGGTAAAAACCTCAGGAAAGCCATAAACACTATAAACAATTCAGAGTGATCATGTTCACAATCTAAATCCACGTATTGCTCTGCTCAGGACAGGCTGCAGGCAAACTACCTCAATGTAAGCCGCACTACACTTGACTGACAGCTGTCATCTTTGCTCTGATACATTAACTGCAGTGGAGACATTAATTTCCCCAGAAATGATGAACCACTGTTGTTTTTTTATCAAAGTATACAATTCAGTACCATATGCAGCTGTAGACCCCAGGTCACTACCTGGTTGGGGGTTTCAAGAAACAGAGAATTGCACATTAACCCAACACTCATCCTAAAAACGCAGACACTGGTTGTAAGATAAGCCAGTGGCAGAGAAAAAAGAGTCACACAGTGCCCAACAGACCAACATGAAGGTCTAAAGGGGGGCTGCTGAGAGTCTGACCTGCCCAGCTGGGGGTCTCCATGTACAGGTGAAGCCGGTCGGCCTGAAGCTGGGTCACTCGACTCGCTGCTGCTGTTGCTGCTGCTGCTGCTGTTGCTGCTGCTGCTGCTGCTGCCGCCACAGGTGCTGATGAACCCTTCAAACAAAACAGACCACAGTTTTTCACTTCGCAGTTATCAAGAGAAGACAGCAGCAATAACGCTATCGCATTATGCTTGTAGTCTTGTTGTCTTCATGAGGATTTTAACGTAAGTTAAAATCAAAGTGCATGGAAGCGGCGAAAGAGTCTGTAACAATATCTGTGCGCACATGTACAATTAGAAAAGCACTCATAAAGTGCAGACCTCCGCCAAGCAGCTCGAGCCTTTGATCTCTCTGATCTTTCTACGTTTGCACGCATGCACACACACACACTTTCTTGTCGTCATAATATGTGGGGACATCAGACTGGTGATTTTTTTTCGGCATCATCCCATCGCCTGATTCTTCCCAAAATTTAATCATATGTTCCTTTAATGAGGCCAAATCCATTCATAAGTTTTTTAATTTTTTTGGACACAAACAAACAAACAAACAAACAAGCAAACAAACACCAATGAAAATATAACCTCCGTTAAGGAAAAGAAGAATTGCACAGTTATTAATGTGCATCATTTACATGATAGTTTAATTTTTTTATATTACAGTTATCATCAGGGTGACAACCCTACTTTGCAGCCAAGTGTTAGTTGCCGCCATGTGATTGGCTGAACATATATTTGCACGAATGTGCAGTTAAATGGGTATGGGCATGGTCTTCTTCTTCTTCTTGGGAATTTTATTGGTGGTTGGCAAACAACAAAATAGTGCATTACCGCCACCCAATTGTCACCCCCCGGGCCCAATGGCCCTGTGCAAGGCCTCTCTCATGGGCATGGTCAGCAGCCCATACCTGTTTAACTTCTTCTTCTTCTTCTTGTGAATTATATTGGCGGTTGGCAAACAAAGTAGTGCATTACCGCCACCCACCAGTACCCCATCTAGTCGTGTCTTCAGACACTATCCTCTGCATTGGGTAGAACATGTCAGTGGTGGCTGGCAAAACAGCAAGGTGCATCCCCGCCACCCACCAGCATGGAGCCAGGACTGGAACGTCACCCAAAAACAGTCAAATCCTCCGTAGCAACCCAGTCCGCCTTAAAAAGTGGGACAAAGCCTGATAGCTTCCACCTCTCGAATCCCTCCGCAGCATCTCCACGAGATCCAGTCTGACGTTGAGGCCCCTAAGCTCTTGGATCATTTGCCCTCTCTCCACCTGATACTTCTGACAGTGTAATACAACATGCTCCACAGTCTCCTCTTCTCCACAGTAATCACATTTCCCTGTATTATGCTTTCCAATCAAGAACAGTGTAGAGTTCAAACCAGTATGCCCAAATCTTAT
>VUQH01041985.1:0-35193 GCA_015106775.1 Etroplus canarensis | reverse complement strand
TGCAGTAAGTGGTTTTGCATTGTCCTGCTGAAATACACAAGGCCTTCCCTAAAACAGACGTTGTCTGGAGGGGAGCATATGTTGCTCTAAAACCTTTATATACCTTTCAGCATTCATAGATAGATAGAGCTTTAGTTGGCATCTGCAGATGGCACGGCGGATTGTGTTAAGCGACAGTGGTTTCTGGAAGTATTCCTTGGCCCATTTAGTAATGTCAGTGACACAATCATGCTGATGACTGATGCAAGTTGTCTGAGGGCCCGACGACCACAGGCATCCAATAAAGGTCTTCGGCCTTGTCTCTTACACACAGAGACATCTTCAGTTTCTCTGAATCTTGTGATGATGTTATGCACTGTAGGTGATGAGAGTTGCAAAGCCTTTGCAATTTGAGGTTGAGGAACATTGTTTTTGAAGTATTCCACAATCTTTTTACGTACTCTTTCACAGATTGGAGAGCCTCTGCCTATCTTTACTTCTGAGAGACTCTGCCTCTCTAAGACATCCCTTTTATAGCTAATCGTGTTACAGACCTGATATCAGTTAACTTAATTACTTGCTAGATGTTCTCCCAGCTGAATCTTTGTGAACTTTCTTGCTTTTTCAGCCATTTGTTGCCCCCGTGCAAACTTTTTTGGGACCTGTAGCAGGCATCAAATTTAAAATGAGCTCATTTAGTGGATGAAGGTGTACAATCTTCCAGTCTGAACATTTGTTACGTTATCTATGTTCTGTTGTGAATAAAATATTGTCTTGTGATTTGAAAGTCTTTTAGTTTTCATTTTATTCAACTTTAAATAATGTCCCAACTTTTCTGGAATTCGGGTTGTATATACTTGGGCTTCTTTTTGCTGCCAAAGAGTCACCCCCCCTTGTTGGCCAAAGCAGGGTTGTCCGTCCAAAATCGAAGAATCGCTACACAATGATCATCTAATGAGTCTTCACCTAAACTGTTTTCAAAGTCAAGTTTCTTTTTAGGGGTACCATTTTGTAAAAGAATTACTACTATTCCTAGAGTATTGTTCAGATTTGGGTGATTTTAGATGTGAGTGCACACAGTGATCACCTGAATCACCTAGTGAGTCTTCACCCAAATTATGCTCAAGGTCAAGTCACAGTTTTACATGCACTTTTTCTATTTTCACAAGAGTAGCTACTCCTAAGAGTATTGGTCTGGATTATAATATTCATGAAATAAGTCCTTGCATCTGCCATCCATACATAAATGCTGTTATTAGGTTTATTTTTGGCATAATAATGTTTTATGCTAGGTTAGGGCTGGTCAAGAACTAGGGCTGTTGTCCTGGATGTGACTGTATGCGAGCCTCCTTGACTGCTCAGTGGATTTGAATTACAATTTGTTTGTGCATTATAGCCAACCGGTGAAAAGAAAACAGCCCTTTCTCTCTATATTTCACACATTACAGTAACCTGATGTTGTGGCTTACGCATTGGGGTCTGTGTCCATTTTCTTATATATGGTCTATGGTTGCCTCAAAGTCCCTGGAAAATGTTTTTAAGATACTTTTCTTTTTAATCAGTTGGTGTGCACAGACTTTGGAAAAGGTTTGAAAGAAACTATCTGATGGTAAGAGATAACAGTAAGGGAAGCAAACAATGCTACAATTAAAAGATATGCTGTTGGCCTCTAATAGCACTATGAAGGAGACTGTTTGATTTATCTAATTCACACATACATGTAGACTTGAACGCACAGGTGATTCTTTGTATTTCGTCTGTAGTAAAAAGTTCTTGCCATCTACAGCCAGAAATGTTGCCATTTAACTGTCAAAGCAAAGAAGGGTGGCTATTGGCAAGCACATAAAAGACTTCAAAAAATCTTGACTGCACTAAGTCATGATTTTTGTTACTTTATGCCCAGCTGATTAAAAAACAAATAATTAAAAAGCTATATGTTCTCTCTGCTGTGACAGAGAGCCATTATTTGCAATGAATATTTCCTGAACACCTGCTATAAGGTTTATTAATTTCATGTCTTTGAGGAATCAAAACATCAGGTCCAATCATTGTGGTGTTCAGTTTGTGCATTTTCCTCTAACATTTAATGATCATAGAGGAATTAAAATCCAATACACAGAAGGCATCCATGTCTTTTCTTCTGCTGGCATGGGTCTCTGTTGTCATGCTTGAAGATCCACTTTGAGTAAGTGGAATGCTTCACACTTATCGACTGGGAAAACTCATTATGCTGTCATTTTCACATTGATTGCTCCACCCACATGTACAGCACAACTGAACTGCAGAGTGTTCAGAGATGTTCCCTGGAGGCTGTTGAAAATTCATCATGGTAATGTAGAAAACCAGTAACTGAAGTAGATGATGCAGGTTGCGGGAGAGTGGATATAACACTTGATTATAAAATAATTCCTAGAATGTGATGAATGTCAGGGAACTTTATATAACACACGAGGGTGGAATTTTCCTAAACAGGGGTAAATATCAGTGAGGGGAGTCATCTAGTTGGATGAGAGATATTCTTGCTTAGTTCTCCACCCTTCTGTGCCAGTCTACCCATAAGTCAAATTGGTGTGACTGTTTTCTGCAAATATGATCCACAAAATGTTTATGGCTTCCAGTAAAGCAGTAGTCTCTTCCTTTGATCTCATGTTAAAACAGTTTAGAGTTGTGATTTCTTCTCTCAGCACACTGTTGGAGCCTGAAACTATTTTAAGTACACATATGTGTACAGAAAGGTATAGCCACATATGCTTGTGTGTACATATAAGTACATGGTGCACACTCAGTCATTCATAACTCATATTTGCATGCTTTTAGCCACAGGTTCACCTACAAAACTGAATGGCTTTAATGAGTGCTATCTCATCTGGATGTGTGATGTGTGTGGTTAAGCGAAAACTATCAAGCAGAATCTATTTTAACGTGACTCACTCTTAATTTCATAAGCCAATGCCTTTGACAACCAGCACAAAATTGTCTTTACTTTTTAGCCAGAGAGTATGTGTGAGACCCATTGAACTGCTTTTGGGTGATACCAAAAATTCACCTCACCCCAGCTGGCATCAGCCTCATGCAGATTTCACAAAAATGTAACAAGCCTTGCACAGATCGCCTCTCACCCTCAAACTGACTTTTACAGAATCTTTACACATCTTAAAACTCCATTTACCCTCCCATTCCACCCCCAGTTGCAACACTGCATCTTATAAAACATTTAGTGGCTCTCTTGCCACTAAATGTTCCTCATCTCATCTCTTCTCTTCTCTTCTCTTCTCTTCTCTTCTCTTCTCTTCTCTTCTCTTCTCTTCTCTTCTCTTCTCTTCTCTTCTCTTCTCATATTTACCTCATCACTCATAGATGTATGGGACCTGTTTTACAGTAAATTATGTTGTGTATGATTCTTCTGCCTTTGTCAGTTTTTTTCTTTTCCCAGCTGTCTCTAACTTGAAGCCACCACCCTTCTAAAGAGCATTTACAAGTGTGCTGGCAGGTTTCATGTGGTGATCTTGGGGTGTGGTGGAAAGAAAGGTGAAAGTTTGACTTTTAAATGTCACAGGAGCCATGACAGCAGACATGGGTGGCATGGCCAATGCTGCCTACTCCTCAGCTTTCCTGTCAGATCTAGTCAAGAAGCAAATGCTGAATGTGCCCATGCTGCTGATAACATAGGTTACAGTACCATGAATACCAGCAACAAAAGGTAATGCAATCATAATTGAACAGAAGGTTTTTATTTATCCCAACATGGTCAATATAGTCTATAAAGAGTAGGAAATAAAGTCACCCTGTCCAACAGATAATGACTATATAATGATCTTAATTCCAAAATATGATACCAGAATATCAGTATGGCTAAACAGCATTGTAATCACAAGCTTACTCAGGATAATGGGAGTAATTCTTTCTGTAAGGTGGTACAATAATTAATGATTTTTGCTGGATTGAAGTCAAGCCAGTTACACTGTTTATTAATATATAGCCTTTAAAAATAATTTGTCTGGCCACAAGGGTATTCTCTGGAGTTGGATGTTAAACTGGATTTAAAGCAGAAAAATTAAGTAATATACAGTCATTTAAAAAAGAAAGTTTTCACATGACTTCAAAGACTCCTGTTGAAATACTAAAATCTGCTTTCATAGGAATTAAGAGGGTAAGTAGCAATCAGGTGCTGCTAATCACATGCACTTGATTAGGGATGATCGGCAAGTGTGACCCCCTCTGTAAAAGCAGAAGTTTGGCAGTTTGCTGGTATGGAGCATTCAGATGTGTGTTAACACAATGCTATAATCTTTCTAGGAGTTGGCATCCCAGCAAATTTACCCCAAGGTCAGACTGTACAATGCTCAGAGAAATTGCAAAAACCCAAGAGCTACATCTATGACTCTACAGGCCTCAGTTAGCATTTTAAATGTTAAAGTTTGTGACACTACAATTCTAAAAAGACTGAATAAATATTAGTTGTTTGGATTGCCAGGAAAAAAAGCCTCTTCTCTCTAAAAGAACATGGTAGTATGGCTTAGGTTTGCAAAGTCGGACCTAAACAAACTAAAAAACTTCTGGAACAGTGTCCTCTGGACAGACGAAAGCAAAATGGAGATGTGTGACCATAATGCACAGCACCAAAAACACCAATTCCAATTGTCAAACACAGTGGTGGAGGGGTGATGATTTGGCTTGGGACTGTTTTTCAGACATAGAAGCTGGGCACGTTGCAGTCATTGGGCCAGCAGTGAACTCCTCTGCATCCCATAATATTCTAAAGTGAAATGTGAGATCATTTGTCTGACAGCTAAAGCTTTGCTAAAATTGGGCCATATAACAGGACAGTGGTCCCAAGCACTCCAGCAAATCTACAACAGAATGGCTGAAAAGGAAAAGATTCAAGGTGTTGCAATGGCCCAGTCAAAGTACAGACTTGATTGATATGCTTTTGCAGGACCTTAAGAGAGCTGTGCATAAACGAGTGCGTCAGTCAACTAAACCATCATTTTAAAGCAGAGTGGACCAGAAATTCTCCACCATGATGTAAGAGACTGATAAAGTCATACAGAAAATGATTATTTCTAGTTACTGATGCTAAAGGTGGTTCTACTAGTGAATCATGGGTATTTAGTGTTTCACAGGACTACACAGAGTCCTTTTCAAACTTTCTTTTGCATGCGACTGTACACACTATACAGAATGGAAATGCAACCAATCTGTATCACACATTTTTTTCCCTCTGTTAATCTCTATTTTTTAAATTTATTATTGATGACAGTACACCCTAGAGGTTTTGGATCTGTCCACACAATACTGTCTTTAATAGGAGACATCAGTGGTTTATGAAGATTGCGAACCTTCAGGCGATGCCTAGAAGTGACCACATTTTTTTAATGTCTGTTACTATTTTTTTAAATTTTGTATTAACAGTGCTGCTTTGCTTCTCTTATATCATCGTTTATCCAAACTTAAAATGTGAACCCATTATGCAAGTATTTGGGCGTGTGCTCTTCTGTGTGAAAAGATTTCAGTGGTTTCCTCTACAGTTTGCAGACAGGATGTCACAGACAGCCATTTTCAGAGTAAGATAATTTTACAGCCTGCGAGCCTTCTCCTAACATACAATTACTTTAACAGTTTAATGTCACACAAATCCCCCACAGTGCTCTTTCCTACTTGCTGCTGCTTCTTCATAATTCATGCCCTTTAATGGAATTTAGGACAGTTAAAGAAAACATGAGGGAGAGGTGCCTTGCAACTAATTTCCATTACACAGATGTCCTTTGTTGTATTTATTCCCATCTCTAAGCCATACACACCATTTGTTCATTCAAGGAATTTTCTGGTATAGCTTGATGACTTGAGGGATTATTTTCTTTCTTGTTCTCTTCCTTTTTCCCCCTATGACTGTTTATATCCATGGTAACAGCATGACTCTGAAATCAGTGTTCACTACCTCAGAGGTTCCCAGATGATGCATCTTAGTGTTGATCTCAGTGAATGTGCTGATCCTCTGCCTTTTCGTCTAGCGCTATAAATTTGACATTTTTAGTTTTTAATTACATTTTACTAATGTTCACTTTACAATATATTTTAATTGCTTTAGCTAATGACACAAATCGAGCAAATGTTCATAACAAACTGTTTGTGACTGGCTTTTCTACCAGTGTTAGCTGTGCTATGTGGTTTGTATTTATTAGAAAATTTTAGCACACTGACATGCCACAATGGTTGGTGATATGCTAAGTGATTAGTACATAGATGACGTTCAGCTAAGCAGCCAGTGGTCTGCATCACAGAGCTACAAGCATTGATAACAAGAATCAATTTATCTACTTTGTATTTGTTTACCTTTAAAAAACTTATCCCAGAGTGAGAATTGAGGCTTTGGAGTGTCATGCAGCTGAGTTATTTAGAGTTGTGCTCTTTTCACCATATACTGCCTTATGTTTCTTTCAAAGTCTTTTTGAACAGCAACAGCCAGCAGCCACATGACACAATATCAGGGACACATTGTGCTTCAAAATGCTTCTTTGTTTTGCATATGATGTACAAATATTAAAACTATGGCTCTACCCACCTGTGACAGACTGTGACAGGTATGGTCATGCCAAGTAAAAGTCAGCAGAATGTAGATTAAAGCAGTCTATTCTAAAGGGTATTGGATATCTGATAAAAGGTATCATATGGCCATCAAAATCTATTTTGAATGGATGTCTTCTGACTTAAAAAAGGTTAAAAATACTTTGAAAATGCTTTCTCTTTTATGAGAAATGAAATATGCATGATGACGTGGCAGATAAATGAAACGAACAGATGGAGAAATTCTAGTAGGCTTCAGTGTCACATAAAAAGCTTAAACATGCACAAAAAAATGGACAGAGCTAAAATAATAAAGCTTTTTTCTTCTTCTGCATCTGCTGATAATAAACAAACTAGGTTGAACGGTAAGTAGCAGCGACCTGTATTTTTCTCTGAGCCTACAGCAATTAGCATATCAGCAGAGGTCATCATTGGGTCTTATAATCTCTAGGAGGAACTGCTAATCACACCAAGACACTAGGTTCATCCAGTGCTGTGATTAAGGCACAGACAATGCAGGGGGAGCCAGTCGAACACTTTGGCTGCAACAGTGACA
The DNA here is from genome assembly GCA_015106775.1 of Etroplus canarensis. NCBI lineage: Eukaryota > Metazoa > Chordata > Actinopteri > Cichliformes > Cichlidae > Etroplus > Etroplus canarensis. The sequence continues at coordinate 28,094 of VUQH01041985.1, read as the reverse complement.
CAACGTTGGTGCAATGCAGGAAAAGTCTATTTTTGGAGGGGTTCAGCAACAGAGCTGACACCATGGCTGGGAATGGGGGTATGGGGAATATTGGATAGGATTGTTGCAGATATTCATAGAGTATGAGTGTGGACAAATTGTAAACTGTGATATGGAAATGAAAAAACAAGCAGCTACAATAGTAAGATTGCATTTGACAGGAAGATACACTATAAGCAATTTCAAGACATCTGTGAACATTATATTCAGTATTTAGTAGATTTTTTTTTTTTTTACATCTTTAACAAACTTGGCTTCGGAAAATGTCCTGGCTTATGAAAACCACAACAGATGCAGCAACAGATGTAACAACAGATAATTGGAGCCTAAAAGATAACCACATTGAATTATTTATATTTCTAAAGTGCTGTATAAGGGCTTTCTGACAAATAGAATTTAGTTTGAAATGTGTTACTGAAATAACATAATATATTGTACCTGTTTACACTTTCTTAATAAAATATATTCCATTCCATTCCAACATCACATTTTTCCGGGCACTAACTTGTTATTGTACTAAAATTAGTAATGATACTATAATTACAGATACTTGTCTTATAGGACATCTTTGGTTACCTGCATGATGGCTGATTTAAAAAAAATATCATCAAACACACCCATTTTCATGCACACTTGTGCTACAGTCAAATGACCAGTTAGTCTAGAGGGAGGAGAAAAATAGTGGAGAGATCTAGAATTTTGGAGGAGTGGCAATATGACTAATAATTTTTAATACAAAAAAGGATATGAACATGACTTTAAAGTACAGTATGCATCCAGTTCAGAAACAGCTATCCACTGCAACATGACACTGACTCTCAAACATCTGCAAAGACAACATGATCTGCTTTTTTATACATAACAACAGAATTTGATGCCAACACGCTAATCCCAGCACCAGAGTGATGCCAAAGCTGAGAGTATGTGGACCCCAGCCTAGTAGCCAAAGCTTAGTTTTCATCAGGTAACAAAAACAGTGAGGAGGAGTCACAGCTGTAGGACTATGGCCTCCATTTGTGTCCACATCTGTTTCTATTGTGAAATAGCTATGGCCACAACATTTTTGTGAAGTGCTCTTTGGGCTTGTTTTCACCAACTTTGCTGTCAGCTTTGTGTTGATATTTAAATAAATTTAGAAGAAAGATGCAAAGAGTTGGTAATATAATTTTTTATGTATATGCTATTGACATTTAGCTCATTTGCCACAGCCATTATATTTCTTAGTGAACCAGTATGCACGAGACATTTGAAATGGTTGAAATCATGTGCATGCTCATCCATTTGTGCAGTTGCATACAGATCAGTTTCGTGTCATATAGTAAGTGATATGTAAATATTAAATGTCAGTCTGTTAAAAATCCCATTATTAGTTTTACAAAAAAATGGTCACTCAGGCATGAAACTGATGTGTTCAGATGCCATCTAAGCATGTGCCTGACTCAGGCTTTACAGATCCTCCTAGATCCCACAGATCATTTTTAATTTTCTTTAGAGGAAAAATTATATGAAATAAAAATGTTGAATTAAACTTTTGGCCTGTTTCAAAGTAAACGTTGTGACTTGTTATAGCCAGCTAAGCATAGTTGTCGTCTTCTTCTTTTTCTCCTTTCAGCTGCTAGGGGTTGCCACAGCGGATCATCTGCCTCCATCTCACTCTGTCCCTTGCATCTTCTTCTGTCACTTCAACCCTCTGCATGTCCTCCTTCACTACATCCATGAACCTCCTCTGTGGTCTTCCTTGTTTCCTCCTGCCTGGCAGCTCCATCTTCAACATCCTTTGCCCATTATATCCACTAGCCCTCATCTGAATTAAGCCAGGGACCTTTTGCTTGAGGGGCAAATGTTTAGACCACTACACTATGGCAACACTGTTAGACATTATTGTAGTATAGATTATAATTTCAACATCCAATCAAGGCAAAATTGCAAAAATAACATAACTTAAATTCACACTGTAGTAGTGAAAAGTTAGTGGTTAGAGAAATAATACACTCTTGGATTTTAAAGTGGATGCAAAACAGTCATCTTTAGACTGCAGAGCAGTGGCATTTTATGATACTCTAAGTAGTGCGCTCCCAGATACACCAGCCTCTAAAATGTACTCACCCCTGTAGGGAGAGTGGGTGATATTAACTTGATTTCCTGGGCGCGAAGCTGTTCTTCAAATGCGTGTTTACCCTCAGCAGATCAGAATCACAATACTGGCAATTCACACAACCCTTAGAAAGTATTGTGATCTATAGGCTGTACATTTACAAACCTGTGACAAATTAGAGCTGATAGGGATGAGTCATTTTGGACATACTGTATGAGTCAAATCAAATTCTGAAAAAAAAACTATATCTGCATAATAATGATCACATTGCATTGACATTGAAAATCTAAAGCAATTTATCTTTAAAATATGGCTTCTCTATACACTGGTAATGTCCATGAACTAAATATGTGATAAACAAATGGAGCAGCAAATTTATTGTATGATAAATTTACAGTGTGTAAATATTATGCCTGTTTTTTTATCTTTTGGTTGGCATTATTTTTATGGGGAAATATCAAAACCAGCAAAGATTTCCATGTCTCATTATCTTTTCCAGATTTTCATTTGTACTTTAAACCTTCTTAATGCATGGTTTATTGGCAGGTTTGCTGTCATAAATTACAGTAAGTGTGTGTAACAATGTACACAGTGTGATATTTGCAGTGTGCTGCTTTTTATTCCAGTATTGGCACTTTAAAGCAGTAACATTTACGTTTTGTCTAAGTAATGGGATAATGAAGGTATCAGAGAGAAGAGTAGAGTTGATTGCACCAACTGTTAGTGAGAGCCATCCTCACCAGATGGTGTTGTAGTGAGGATTGCCTCTGGTAATGGACCACTGATATTTCAGTACAATCCCATCTGTACTTACTCTCAGAAAACAGCCTCGTGAAGCAGTCAAAATAGACATAGCCATTTACAATGGTCATTTTGAACTGGATATTTATGATGCTTTTAACCATGGTGTCTGGCCCACCATCTGATTTAGATGACTTATAAATTAAGGGAGATTTGGCCTTCTGTTCGTTACAGTTTGGATCTTGTTTTTGTGATTAGTTATTTCAGTCATGTTTGCCATAGTGTGAGTCTCTTAAAGTGTTGTTAGGTCTGAGCTTTGTTTTTGTTTAGGGGAAGTGACGTGAACATGATAACTTAAATTATCTGTAATGCTGGCAGATTAATGACAACCTCAGTCTTACTTTATGGTTGTGTAATTAAGCTCATTATAAGCCTGTCAAATTTAGATTAATCCATAGTTTGTATTTACTTAGGAATATTTATTTTTTGTTTGATACTGTTGTAACATTGTGCTTAAGATGTTTATAATTTTAGCCAAGCAAATTCAGTCAAAATATTGACACAGTTCTGCCCATGTTGGAGAGCTTAAATAAAGCACATTTAAGGATAAGCTTTACTGTGACAGACTTGTGCTGTTAGTCATATTTCACTCAGTTTTTTTATCAGACTAAATGGTATGTAGAATAGCATTTTTCAGTTTTTAAAAAATTGAATGTATATATTTTTCATCACCGTGAAAGTTCCGTTTCGTTCTGTTCCATCGTCTACCGCTTTTCCGGGGATCCGGGTCGTGGAGACACCAGTTCAAGCAGAGAAGCCCGACTTTCCTCTCCCCAGCCACCTCCTCCAGCTCCTCAGGGGGGACACCAAGGCATTCCCGGGCCAGCTGGGAGACATAGTCTCTCCAGCATGTCCTGGGTCTCCCTCAGGGCCTCCTCCCAGAGGGATGTGCCTGAAACACCTCCAGTGATAGGCATCCAGGAGGCATCCTGATCAGATGCCCGAACCACCTCAACTGGCTCCTTTTGGTGTGGAGGAGCAGTGGCTCTACTCTGAGCCTCTCCTGGATGACCGAGTTCCTCACGCTATCTCTAAGGCAACCCTGTGGAGAAAGCTCATTTTGGCCGCTGGCATTCGCGACCTCATTCTTTCGGTCATTACCCAAAGTTCATGACCATACGTGAGGGTAGGAACGTAGATAGACCGGTAACTCAAAAGATTTGCCTTAGAGCTCAGCTCTCTCTTCACCATGACAGACCAGCATAATGTCCGCATCACTGCAGACGCTGCCCTAGTCCCTCTGTCAATCTCCCACTCTATCCATTAAAGATTTCACTGTGAAAGTGAAATCTTTAATTCACAAGTTGCTGGAAAACTTATTTTACATTTTTTTTAATATAATATGTTTGCATGGCACATGTTCTACATCACTAACTACAGCTGCTGCTTTTTTGTAATACAGCATATTTTTCTAATAAATTAAGTCTCTCCCTTCTGTCTGTTACTCGGCCTAAAAATCAAAGAGTTGGACAAGCACACCACTGCACAAGTGAGTAGTTTTTTTGGCTACTTAAACATTCTTCACATTCTTTAAATGGCCCTTGAAACCTCCATGTCTCCATTAGATGTAGGAATCTAATTACAAATATCTGATTTGAAGGGGGAATGAGTTAACCTTTGCTGAAATGCCACCGCATAACCATCTGTGAATGGCAAGGAGGGGGAAAGGGCCCAAGGCATTTCCAGGGTGACACTCAGAGTGATGGACAGTTGGCCTACCTCAAAGGAACAATGTGCACCAGGCCCAGTTTTCTCCCTGTCTCTAGAGCGATTTGCTCTGGTATTTGGATGTAAAATAGGTGAGATTATTATACTAATGTCATGACCGAGTAGCTAAACTGCCAGATGCATGTGTTGCTATTGATATGCTCTTTAAAATTCTCTAATTTAATGTCACTTGACTCCACAGCATGTTATTAGGCACTACTACATAGTACAATATTGATGTTCTTGTTTATAAATCTTACTTTACATTCCTTGGTAGGTTTTAGAGAAGGGTTGTGCTGAGACCTCTACAGGGCCAGATGCTCAAAATAAAACACTGATTATGCTCTCTGCTGCATGATTGGCAGCTTGGCACATCACAGCAAAATTTAAGGTGAAGGGTCATGCGGTGATATCATATGATGGACTGGCAGGTGGCAGGTTATTGTGATCTATTGTTAAGCTTGATGAAAGGGCACTTTGGGGGTTAAGGGGCAAAAGGGGCAGGTGCTCCAGCCCCCTTAGACATCCCCTCTCCCTCGCACGTGCCTGTTTTAGTGCCTCATGAGTCACATGTCTGTTGTTTTACAAACACCTGGAGTGTAAGCAGTTATGCTGCTGGCAGGGCATGCTGTTGGACCAGCTCTATGACTAGAGTGTAGAGGTTGTCCAGCTTGTGTTCTCTGGACAATCGATTTGCAGCAAACTAAAGAAAAGTACTTTGCTAAATGTCAGTACATCATGCAATCAATATGCACTTTTCCGTTGTGTAATCTGGCCCTTTCCCCCGATGCCCAGTTACAGAGATGGACCACTAATGTAATGGAAGAGGCCTGATTCAAATGTGATGTGATATTTTGTAGATGGAAAATACATTGTTCTGCTTACAAGCAGAGGTCACAGGTGATGATACGTTAATACTGTTCCAATACTTTTTGGTTGTGTTAGCTTTTCTTTGTCCCTGCATCACAGCTGCATTTCATTTATTGTTCATCAATCTTACCTTGTTCCATTGCTGCTGCACTTTCACCTCTCTATCTTTTAGTTTTCAACTCACAGAGTATATATATATAATTCTCTATTTCTTAAGATGCTGGCATGTATTTCTACTTTACCCCTGTACCATACCTTTTCTTTCTCTTTCTCTTTCGTTGTCACTATCTCTTTTATATCTATTTGTTTCTGGCCTGACACTCACTTTATTTTATCCTCTCTCCTCCAGTCTCTCTGTGATGAGTCGTGACAGCTCAACAGTGTTGTGTGGAGCAGGGGCCAACAACCCCCAAAGCAGTAACAAGGATTATGCAATAGTACACACACACACACACGCACACACACACACACACACACACACACACACACACACTGGGACATACAGTGTATATATTAGACTTCTGGTTCCACTTTACATTTCTATTCAGCATGTCTGTAACAATATGACTCTTTCAAGAATACATAGGAGAGACAGATGGGGAGTTAATGTTTTTCTGTATGTGTACATAATGAATAACAGGTGCTTTAGTGCGTTCTGGCTGCTCCCTTGTTTAACTTTTAAAGACACTTAAATTTTATTTTTACTCCCAGTTGCTACCTAAACTGCCAACCCTGCCCCTCTACGCACACTACTCATATTTCCCAAAAGAGCTGCATTTCTTCAGTCTTCATTTTCCTATGAGCAAGATTCCTCAACATTCAGCTCTCCTCCACCCTGTTTAAGAGTGGCTGTTGTGGCTGAAGGTGCAGGCTTACAGAGGCTGTGAGGTGGTTTGACTCTTGGCAGGAGTTGAGAAGCTGCTGACGTGCGTGTTGGGCAGGATGTGTGTAAGAAGCAGTGCTGGATCCTGTTTTTCAGACCGCAGCAACTGGAGCTTAGCCACAGCCATGGCTTTTAATGCAACACACACACAGACGCAACCTTAGTATGCTAACCCCAACCTCGACTCATAACTTCCTTGCCAAAAACAATTGCACATAAGTGCCCAAATTGATACACACAAGCAAAGTCTCTCATACACATACAGGAAGACTGTCATACAGGCAGACATGCACTCCGACTGACACTGTAATTAATCCGTTGTAGATTTGCTGTGATTTATCTTGTTATCTTTGTAACTGAGTAGGCATAAAATACAGTATGAAATTTATTCTTTTCAATTCCTTACAGTAAGAATTACAGACTCCATCTGGAGCTTGAAACCACTGGTGTAAGAACAGAAGAATGCATTATACTGCAGTAAAATCAATGACATCCTGCATAACAAGTTTCTTGAAACAAATATGCCTTCAGAAGGTCCCCTGTATGTTTTTATAGCTGCATACACACAAACTATATGCTATACATACACACATGTGCAAGGAAAAAATTATGATGGCTCATCTTTGTGTGGTTTGAAATTTCATGGTTCACTGGCGTGCATGCCGACGCTACAAACAGACAGAGGGTGTGCTTAGAGTAGCAAAAGTCAAAAACTACCTGACTGGGCAACAGCAGCACTTGCGTTGTTATGACGAAGGAGGGTTATAATAGAGACAAACACACATTACTAAGAAATGTAAAGTAGTAGATTTAAGGGGAGGAAATGAAAGGGATTACTTTTGTCAACACTTTGCCCATATTATGAGGGCTTGTCTGTCAGTATGTGCACTCCTGTGTGTATGCAGATTGTGCATGTGCAGTCTTGTTCCTCCTTGAATGAAGTCTTAAGAGGATCCATAGGTTTAGCTGACTGGATAGGGCAGGCACACCTATTACACAGGGTCAGGACATCCCACTGACTGGAGGGAGGAGGGAGGAGAGAAGGAGGAGGAGAGACGATCAGCGGTGAGACAGAGCGAAGGGGAGACACTGAAGAGACGCTTCACTGTTTTTTTTCTCTCTACTTCCTCACGTCGCTCCCTGGGAGGCTGTGAAAGGGCAGAACAGAGAGGGAGACGTAAAATAATAGAGACAAAGGGGGCAAAGCTGAGGGGATGAAAGTGAATGTGAGTGTGTGATTGACTCTGTGTGTAACATGCTCTGTCATGCTGGTGTGACTACTGCTGCCTCCCTAACCGGCGTCGTTTGGCTGTCAGGAAAAGGAATGTTTTCCGGAGGAATGAGTCTCTGAACCGGTTCACCATGTGGATGTGGGACAGTAATTTCCAAACCTTTGCCGGAAGAATCCCACGAAAAAAAGAGCAGCGGCCGGAGAGCTTAGCTGGTCCTGCTGGGTGGCCGCCTGTGGGCTCACTCTACTGAGACTCTCACTTAAAAAGTGACTTCACACTGAGCTTTCAGTTTCCTCTAGTTCATGTTTCTTTTTTTGAAGTCATCACATTTATTGGGGTTTTTATTTTTCTTCGGGAACTCAGTGGATTTTATGGTGCTGTATAGTTTGAGCTTACAGATTGCCTTGTTAGATACAAGCTGGAGCTTTTTGTAATGATGCCCTAGGACCAAACAAGTGAAGCTGGAACTTCTGAAGGGGCTGCTTACTGGAGGACTGGTCTGAATGTATGCATCACAGAAGTGAACTTTACAATGGGACAATACATTATGTGCTGGGGCCCTCCTATGCCATGGGGCAGTGTTTGTAGATATATAGCTAAATAAAAAAGGGTGCTCAAAGGGTGAGAGGGGTAACAGGAGGGGGGACCAGTCCAGAACAAAGCTTTGGTATGAAGCCTGGAGAATGCCCAGGTGCTCCGACTGACAGGTCCATGATGCACCTCAGCCATTTTCCTTTTAGAAGGCACTCCTGGATATGGTGAGTATGGATAGTACTGATATTTTAAACATACAACTGAATCTTTTTACTTGTGTGTTTTTATTTTCTCATGGGTTTACTGTTGTTTTCCTGTTTTCATAAGTTAATTTAAAATACTTGAAGTTGTGAATTAGCGCTCACATAATTTGTCCACAAGTTTGTTGATTTTTATGGCATGATTAGAGATCCCTTGAGGCTATCCTAGCCCAGCCTTGTGGTATTTTTTACCGACCTTGCCTCAGATGTATTCAGGGAAATTTATTGTTTAATAGGCCAGACATTTCCTGTCATTTTCTCCCACACTAAATGCTTCAGTTGATGCATAAATGTGAGAGCGAGTCAGAAATAGCAAACACACAGAGGTGTTGTAATACTAAGACTGCTTTTTAAGGGCTGGAAAAATATTTTGATAAAAGGGCTGTGTTGTTGGGTTTTTATGCTGGCTTGTTTTGATTAGTCATACTTAGGATGTATATCTTATGGGAATAGTTGTCTCCCAGCTATGTTAAAAACTGGGAGGGACACAGCAGTTTGTGATGTCATCAGAGCAGGCTCTTGGGATATAAACACTGTTCTTATTTCCAAGAGGGTTTTGAGTTTTTCATGGCAATCAGGCAAAAGATTTTTAGTATCACTACATTGAAAAGGGAGTGTTATTGCGCTCTGATTTTTTTTTAGCATGACCATTTCTTTGGTGTAGCACAACATTTTGTGATTTCCTGGTCTTTCTTTATATTTATCAGATGTTTGATGTAATTAAAAGCAGGAGGGTGATTAAATGTCTGTAGAAGTTGTTGAATTTAGCATTTTTTCATTAAATGAGTACTGTTAGCTTGAATATTGTAAATACAGGAGCATTTAATGGCATTTACAGCAGAAACAGTAAAAGCAGCGTGGAAGTAAACGGAGCACAGAAAAATGAATGTGAAGAAACAGGTGAACTCTTTCTAGAGGTCTAGAGGTCATTGCCTATAAGAAAACACGCATAAGCGTGTCCACCCAACTAGACACACACATGAACACACAGTAACATACACACACAGGTAGCAGATTACATACTCCTTGGAAATACATGAACATTCTGTAAACAGATACACGGCAAAACATCCTGGTTCCTTCGTCTCCTTTTCACACACTCTGTGGGGATTATCATGCATGCACTGTCAGACTGTATAAACAGAGACTAGAATGCAGCCATGGGGGCCTATTGTGTAAAGTTTAAATGAGTTAGCCTGTAAGTGCTAAGTCACTGTTTTTTTTTACCTTTGATGCCTGAAAGCGAGGCACATTATCTGTCAGAGATTTTAGCAGTGAAGTCCTTGGTACCTAGTTTACTCTCTTGTTGCTGCACTTGAAATTCGTAAGCCATAAATAATACAAGATAAATAAACAATGCTATCATATATAATAGGAACAGTACTTTTAAAATGCATCAACATAGTTTTCCCTTTATGCTATTCCAGATTTAGACTATATTAAACTCAATAAGATGTCATTTGCAGTCTGCTGGAATATATTGTGCTGTTGAATTGGATGGATGTAGCAAATCTTATGACAGTGTTGGACAACAATTCATGGCTGTCACAGTTGTCAGAGTCTTGTATCTGAAAATGGGCGATGTGCCTGTCAGACTCCATTTATACCTCAGGCGGGATTTTTTTCCCCTCTTTCTCTACACAGTAAATCTATGTGACTGATATGTTCATGTTTTGTATGAGAAAAGAGGAGCTTTCAGGAGGACCAATTCACGCTGTGATAATGGACTCATACCTTTCTTTCTGTGTTGGACCTGAGGTGTACAAGCCAACAAGCACTGAGAGAAGAAGGCTGATAAAGATTAAAAAGATAAATCCATTTCAGTCTAAAATATGAATTCATATATGCACTCACCCACACATGAATACATAACTGGATTTGCTGAACCTTTAAAAGCTAAAAAAACACATTTGAGCAGATGCATCTCACTACAGAAGCAATGGAAGAACATTATGCACCCTCTCTTTCAGCCTCCTCACAGCATTATTGTAGGGTTATTTTTATTTTCTCTATCTGTATTGATCACTGTGCTTCTAGTCTGTATAAATATAGCTAAGTGTAAAGACTCTCAGGAGCTGTGTAATAACTGTTTTATCTTACATGTTTGAGTGCGCTGCTTGCTGCCTGCAGCCCTGCAATGAATAAACTGAGATGTATGATTGTCTAAACTTCATTAAACACTAACCAGAAAGGAAATGAAAAGTGTGTGTAGTAATCCAATTAAGTGAATCCAGTGTCTCACAGACTAGGGAGACAGAATAGAAGAGGCTATATTTAGAACAAAGGCTTGAAATACATGGCTGCATTGCTTTTCTCTATTCTTCCCTCTGATTAATGTTTGCAGGTGTGTAGTGTCAGTTGATAATGGTTAGAAATAAAATGTTAATGTATTTTTCAAATGTTATATCTACGTTGTTTAAGGACATCAAATTTCATTCACTTCACCTTTTTTCCCTCCTGACCTTACTCTCAGGGGCCCCAAGGGTGGCTACCTAAGATGTACCGCATTTTGTCAGTAAGATAACAAGACACAAGACATTGTTATCTCATTTCTTTTGAGGCTTTCTCCCATTGCACATTGTCATTGATTCCAGGTCAATCTTGCCAAACTTTAGATTGCTTTCTATCGCTCTGATTTACTTGTTGAGACTGAGACAGAGATTTTAAAATGGGCTTTTTGGAGGCAGCAGAGACCTGCTGTCACTTTTAAAGACACAAAGTCATCAGTCAGTGTTGTCCCAGAGAACAACAGTGTGTGTGTGTGTGTGCAGCATCAATCTTTGCCAGCCTACTGTGCAGTGTGATGCTGATGTACTCAGCACCTGAAAAGGCCACACAGTCTAACACCCTTTCTTTTTCACACTTTTTCTTACACTGCATTTTCTCTGCCTGCTTTGGGAGTGTGCACAGTGAATAAAATGATTGATAACCACTCTTGGCTTGTAACACAATTCCCAGTGCAAAGCAGAGCATCTTAAAAAGAAAAATACTAAAAATCATTTGTGCCAAGAAAGCTGTGACATCACACCTTTTTGGTATATTGTTACAGGTTATTACTGAATAAGGTCACTTAATGTTGTGAGCAAAAACCTATATCAGTTAGGTTTTAATTTAGATACAATGCTACAATTTACATGCACAAACTTAATCTTTAAGATGATGGTAACACTAATTATTAAAATTATTATATTTTATAATATTATAATTTATAAATTGTATACCATGTTTTACTCTATAATCTTCTTATTAGACTAGGCGTTACTTTCAAAGACAGAGCAAATGGGTAATCCATTTAAAAGAGCATTAATTTATTGTTTTTTTCCTGGATCTCTCCTGGGCAGTGGACTGCTAAACCAAACAGTAAGATGGCAACTTTATAATCCATTGGCCATTGCTAGCATGTTAGCGTTTATATAAGCCTATGTTCATTGCCAGCAACTAGAGCATTGTTAGCATTATTTGAAGGAGGCATGACTACTTGTGGTGGCACTTCTAAAATGAATGAAAATGGATGGAAATTAAACTAAAATCTAAAAGCAAATTAGAAAGCTAATTAACTGAACTATCATATTATTAAATAATAATACACTAATACATTTATTGCCTTTTAGGTGCATTTTCCTTTATCAGTTCCAAAAATACTGTGGATGATTGTCTTGTAATATATATCATGGAATTGCGATTTATTCTATTTTTCACTAAAAACAGTTGTGGGATGTGACTAAAAAAAACAGTTTAATGAATCAAAACATGTGGCAATCAAACATGTTTAAATTTTGGGTAGAATTGAGAGAAACTGCTTTGATGTCATTATATAGAATTTAATTATGTGTCCCCTGTAGCGTAGTGGTTTGTGCATTCACCTTACAAGCGAAAGGACCCTGGCTCGATTCCAGGTGGAAACACAAGCCCACCTCCCCTTGGAGTGTTGTTTTAGGAAGGGTATCCAGCATAAAACTTTTGCCAAATTAAAAATGCAGATTAATTCGCTGTGGCGACAACCCCTTAGGGAGAATACAAGGGCGCTGCCGCAGGTACATATAAAGAATTTAATTAAGTACAATAGTTGCAAATGGTCTGCACTTGTATATTGCTTTTTAACCTTGACAGGTCTATAGACCTGTATCCCATTTGCATACACACTCATACTAATTACTACAGAGCTGCCATGCAAGGTGCTTGCCTGCAATTAGGATCAACTTAAGGTTCAGTGTCTTGCCATAAGGACAGTTGACGGTATGTGGAAACCAACCAAGTGATTAGTGGACAAAATGTTCTAACACCTGAGCCTCACTGCCTCTATAAAAACAAACAAATTTTTAAAAAATTATTAAGTCATCAAAATGACCTTCTGTAACTTCTCTACATTTTCAGCCATACAGTGAAGCAAACAGCTGCATATGGTCTGACAGCCCAGTCAGGCCACAAGCTCCATGACTGTTTATGACTATAATTAATATTGTGCAACAGAAAAGTAAATCATTCTACTGTATAAGCACCTTCTAAAAAAATGACTTATTTTTGTATCTTTAGTGCTTGCCAATATTAAAGTCATCTTTACATTGTGTAATCATTGTGGTAGTAAGAATTTAATGGAAGCTATTGTCATTACAGCTCAGTTATAAATTATTTGAAGAATGGCTGACATGTTTGATGTTCTCAGTAGTGTGTGGCATCCAATGTACACTGGATGAAGATAAAGACTCCGCTCTGTTTCCATCTCTCTGTTAGTGAAATTTCATTCAGCCCCTGTTTTGAATTGCTAAATGATCATTATTTCACGGCTATTTTCCCAGGACATCTTGCTGTTGGCGCATTTGTCAGAGCACACATAGTGAGTCAGTCAGTACTGGCAGGCTTAAGGTTCTTCTATTTCCCAGCCTTCCACTTGCTTCATCATCCAATGTATCTTTCACACATTGCTGCTCCTGGATTTCTTGTTGTGTTATGCTGCCTCTTATTCACAGTTGATCCCTTTCTCGTAATACAGGAAGCCCTCATGTGTTACATGAAATATACCCTCTGAGATGCAGTGCAGAACAAGGAACATCCAAATGCAGTGTTGTTGTTATTATTCATTACAGCACACACACAAAAAAACCGCCCTCACTTTGGCACACAACAATAGCCTCAATAGGCTGTATTGGCAGTATTAAAATAATTTAATCAATTATCAGATTTTTTTTACACCCAGACAAATAAAATGAGTCAACCTTTGTCTGTTTGTCTAGTCAATGATGGACTGCTTTCAGCATTTAAAAATGATTCTAAAATCATATGTCATTTGTATCTTTGCATTAATCATTTGGTTTGTAATTAAAAAAGAACAAACCACTGACTCTATTATCTTGGTGTTTTCAGCTGTGAACTTCAAATGAAGCATGCTTTACAACAGCTCCCAGCTGGATTTATTGACTAGTTTTTCCCCTTAGTCTTTATTAATTATAATGATTAATAGACATAGCTGAAGGGACAAAGAGATACATTTCATTCCATACAGCAATGCCACTGGCTTCAACATGTATATCATACATACATAACTCTTTCAGGGGATTACAAATTAGATTATTGCAAATGCTTCAGTTCCTCATGAATTCTTTGAGGTGGTTTTGACGTCATATTTATTTTAAATATCTGTTATACTGTTATTATATCTATTATTTGGAAAATATGCGTTTGACTTCAGTTTTGGCCTTTGCTGTCTTTCACAGCTGTCCACACAGCAGCTGCCAAATAGGGTATTCAGTCTTGTGTTCTCTAGGCAGGAAGATGGTCAGATTAGTTAGAATACACCAGGGCAGCCAGACATTTGGAGGCAGGAGACAGCTTGAATCAAAAACTGAAATGTTTAAAAGGAAATCTGTGGCTAAGGGAGTTGGGACTTCCTGTGCAGTGGCACACTGTGATTGATTTTTGAGTTTGTGAAATGTAAAATGATTTATCAGTAAACCACAACATAATTTTGCTTGATTCTGTTGAATCTGTCCAGCTGGCTGTTCTGAGAAGCTGTGGTTTGATAAAATATCAGTGTGGATTCTTATGTATGTATGTATGTATTTTTTTTATTTACATTTATTCCATTTTATTATCTTTATTCCGGTTGAGTGAAAGAATTGTGTTAGTCTCCCAAATGCTAGGATTTTGTTATTTTTCTCTATTTTTTTAAATTCAAGAGTCTTTGGTTTTGGGCTGCTGACCTGACAAAGGATTCTGTGCAAAGTTTTGGCTCAAGACAACTATGAAGCCCTCCTTTCTCGAGAGGATTGTAAAATACCTTCCATAAAAAGCTCTTTTTGGTAATCAGTCTGTTTTATTGGGTAGTTTTTACCTGGAATATTACATTTTCACTGTATTTTGACATCTATCCATCCATTCATTCATCTGGGATTCCAAGGCATTCGCAGGCCAGATGAAATATGCGATCTCTCCAGCGGTTTCTGGGTCTACCCAAGGGTCTCCTCCCAGTTAAATGTGCCTGGAAAACCTCCAGAGAGGGGTGCCCAGGATGCATCCTAACCAGAAGCTCGAACCACTTCAACCGGCTGCTTTTGACACAAAGGAGCAGTGGCTCTACTCCGAGATTCCTCTGCTTCACCCTATCTCTAGCTAAGGCTGAGCCCAGACACTGTCATGGTTTGCCATTCGTGAGTGTGGTGTGGACCAATATGCAGGACCGCAGAGCCGACTGAAAGTAAAAGGCTTTTATTCTTGCCCAGAATAACAAAGAACCATAAGTCCATGAAAAATCCCTGGAAACATGAGCGGGCAGAACACACAGAGAGACAACCAGTATGACGCGACAGTGAGTAACACGGAAGATGGGACTTAAATAGACAAAGACAGACCAATGAGCAGACGACAGGTGGACAGGGGCACAGCTGGGACAATCAAGACAGGGGAAACAAAACAGGGACTAAACAGACTACCAAAATAAGACAAGACTTGACGCAGACAAAGATGAAGACCACTAACAGAGGAAACAGGCGAGGCACGGGCAGAAGGGAACAAACAGAACTCAAAAACTAAATACAAAAATCCCTAACCCTAACCCTAAAATACGAACCATGACAGCAGCTCTTAGTTAATCAAAGCGCATCATATGCCAACCCCATTAGGAATCTTAACGTCAGTCAAACTGGATGTCTTTAACTGTGATGTACAGAGATTTTCAAATTTGAAGGCACTGGTTGGTGAGATTTATTTACGTGATAGGACAGAGAGCACAGTAATGGCATCTTCATCTGTAAGTGGAACACATGCTTGTTGCACGTGCCACTCCTGGGCAATATGCACACACATGCACTGTTTAATTAGTATGTTAATGTAAGCAGGCTGAACCCTGCAGGCAACATGTGCCTTTTTCCCACATTTTCCATCAGCAGCTACAGCAACCTGAGCCTCAAACACTCATTTTAACCAGTTTCATGACACTCTGAGCGAAGCATCTGTTATGCCCGGACTGTTTTGATTTGTTCATAACTGCAACTGACTGTGCATGTATATTGATAAGTGATGGTGTGTGCCTGCATGTGACCATGAGGAAGTGTGAGAGAGGTGGAATGTTTGATACGAGGGAACCCTGCAGCTTCTGTCTCACATCTCTCACTATGTAGAATTTCACACCCTGCTAATGACAAGATGCCACATACAGTATGTGGCAGACACTGTAACCCAGTCATTGATCATATGCACTTGAAAAGGACAACAAATGTACTCACTGGAACTAAACCAGATGGTGCTTGCCGGGCCGCAGCTTAATTATTTTATTTTAAAGTTACAGGGTGACAGTTACTTGTACCCAGAGTTTGCACTGGTGTACCAGAAGAAAAGTTCAATCAGGCTGTGATGAAGGGATTTTTTTTAAAAAAGCATTAAAGGAATTTGGTTTCACCAGATAATTCAAGCGGCAAGTCCCTAATTTACAGTTACTACAAAACTTATTTGCCCCTACAGTTATAAGATCATAAATATTAATGCTGATTTATCAGTTCATCTCTCTAACTTTTAAGATAATTACTTGCAGGTTGGATGTGTGTTGCAGTTAGTTCTTTGTTGTGTTTCCTTAGCAAGACAATCTAAAGACTCTTGTGCTAGAGTGGCACAATATTATACCATAGCAAATATATTTATTTTACTGGCATTACAACCAGTTTTCGGATATTTCAAAAGTGCAGAATTCATGCCATAGGCTTAGTTTTGACCTTTTTTGTTTGCGTTTTCCCTTTGTCTTGCTTCGTGTTTTGCTTTTTCCTGTGCTCTGGCCATAGACTGTATATAAAAGATGGACATAGCTACGGTGAAGATAGTTTTATAAAGCTTTGAGTTGAGGGTATTTCACCATTGCCATTGTAGTGTTTTGAAAGTGAAGATCATGAGTCAGGGGCGGATCTAAATATGAAACCACACAAGCTTATCTTAGAAAAATCCTCCTTTGTGACTCAGAATGACCATAATTTAGACAATAAACTTCAGGTTCTATTCAGTCTTATCTTCTTTTATCTGCTTCCTTTAGGGGTCACCACAGCAGATCATTTGCTTCCATCTCATCCTATCCCTTGCCTCCTCTTCTGTCACACCAACCCTCTTCATGTCCTCCTTCACTGCATTCATGAACCTTCTCTTCCAAATGATCTGAAACTAGTGACTGAGCTCATAAAGTTATTAGAAACGTGTAAACTAAAGCCCCTCTCACACCTTGACGAGTTAACAAGCATATGCTGACGTGGGGAAAAAAACTGCAAATACGCTGGCAAAAGTCAATTAAGTTCTAGGGACATTTCTATAAGTTAAGAGCATGCTGAAGTACGCCGGTACTGTATATGTGGTAGTATGGCAAGATCGCTGGAAAATTTTGAGCATGCACAAAATCTCCAACATTTGCCAGCGTATGGCTCATATGTCCCACATATATAGACCATATATTGCAGGTACTTAATGCATACGGAGACTCACGTTACTCATGTCAAAATACGTGGAGGTACTCAAAACATATTAATAACCTGTGAGTAACATGTTTTTTAACATATGTGTAACATATATCAAACATACCTCCAACAGATAGTGACATTTGTAGAAGTATTTGACGTGATCCAGTCGAATTGAACATGTTTTTAACACACAGCTGCCGTATAATTACGTATGCGTTTAAGGGGAGTGGTATAAATGGGCTTCAAGTTGTGAATGCCGGCAGTGCGCAAGCATATATGTTATGTATACGTCTATTTAACGTCATTGTTCTGCGTATGCCAGCGTTTTAAGGGAATTTGAATGCGTTGGCATAAGCTTAAAACATCATGGTGTGACAGGGCCATAAAGTTACAGAGGAAGGGAGCCTTAGTTGTCCAACAGCTGGAAGTCTTTTTTGCAACCACAGGAGTCACCCCCTAGTGGCCTTTAAAAAGAATGCGGGTTTAAGGCACTTCTCTATTGGCTTCACATTTCAGGCCCACAAGTCCATCTTTTAATTTGTCTGTGATTGATTCTACTAGTTTGTGTCTTCCTGTTTGTTTGTGTGAGTTCATTCTTTAGTTTGTTTTCCACTGCAGGAACTATCAGATTCTTTATTTGTTTTTTGTTTTTTTGGCTTGCACCTTTATGCATGTAGGGCTTCTTTGGGGGAGAAAGAAGTACCTACTCTGGGGAAGGTCATGTTCAATGGCCCTGAAAAACTTCTGGGTGGACTTCGGCACAGACTGGTTGAACTAAGAGAAGACAACCACAGCTAACATCATTTTTTAAAAAAACCCCAAAAAAAACCAAAGCATTGAAGCAGAAGTGAGATGGAGAACAGCACAAAAAATGGAAAAGAAGTGAAAAACAAAAGCCAGATTGGATGGATTGATGAGGCGTGCAGGCTTTTTTGGCTTATTCCACCACTGATTAAGTCCCACGAGATTTTGCATCAGAGAAAGCATGACAGAGAGTGACCAGTGGTGGTGGAGTGAACAATGAACAATCTAATTTAATGAAGAGAGGGAATGGCATCAGTGAAAACAAAGCTGTGAATCAGAAATGAAATGTTTTTTGTGATTGTTTTGCAGCAGTTGCCTTCTAAAGCCGTAATAAACACGCCCACACCTCTGCACAACCCTGCAGGAATGTTCCTCTGTTGGATTGTTGTAACTAAAAGGAAGCATCATCCTTTGTGCTGTGGCTGCCGTTTTGTGTGTGAGACAGTACTCTTCGTCACAGAGACAGAGCGTATAAAAGAGGAGACGGATAATGCTGAGATACGTCACCTACGTTGATACGTCAGTGGACTTATTTACCTAATCTTTGTGGGTCTTCATGCCTCATTGGAAACAGGCAAACAGCAGGCTTTAGCTCGCAGAAAAATGCGTTCCAGGAACTTTAGGTGGATGGATAAAAAAACAACTTTCCTCTCTCTTTCAGTTACTTCCTGTTTTCTTTTTGTATGGCATTTCCTCATGTGACTTTCTGCCTTCTTTTACTTTTACTCACCTTTTTGGATCCTCTGTTTATGTAGTTTCAATTACCTTGCCACCTTCTTGCAAGATTTCTTGTTATCCTAGTAAGCCAAATCAAAGATCCTTTTTATTTTACTACCACCTCATCTGTCTCCTTTGGGTCTGGTATTGCAAGCATTGCTTGGAAAGATACCTGAAAGAAAGAAGAACTCATTGGCCACTTAATTAAATACACTTTGCTAGTACCAGGTTGGAAACAGTCCATGATAGCATCACAAAAATGCTGCAGATTTTTTAGCTGCACACCTACGTATGATGAGAATCTCCCATTCTACCATATCCCATTGGTGCTCTATTCAGTTGAGATCTAGTGACTGTGGAGGCCATTTGAGAACAGTGAGCTCTCTGTCATGTTCAAGAAACCAGGTTGATATTATTTTAGCTTTGTAACATGGCATGTTGATACTAAGGGTCTCATTGTGTGCCAAGAAAGTCTCTCCCATATCATTACACTACTACCACCAGACTGAACTGTTGATACAAGGCAGGATGGATAAGCAAATTCCCCTTGAGACTAATAAATCTGATTCAGATCAAAATTTCACAGCAGACCAGGCAAGACTTTTTCAGTCTTCGATTGGCCAATTTTGGTGAGCCCACATGAACTGCAGCCTCAAGTTCTTGTTCTTAGCTGACAGGAGTGGCAGACACTGTAGTTTTCTGCTTTAAAATTGATGTATTGTGAATTCAGAGATGCTCGTCTGCATACCTTGGTTGTAGCAAGTGGTTCTAAGAGTTACTGTTGCCTTCCTATCAGCTTGAGGTGGTCTGGCCATTCTTCTCTGACCTCTGGTATCAACAAGGTATTTTTGCCCAGAGAACTGCTGCTCACGGGATATTTTCTCTTTTTCGGACCATTCTCTGTGAACCCCAAAGGTGGTGTGTGGGAAAATCATAGAAAATCTGCCCGTCTGACACCAACAACCATGCCACATTCAAAGTCATTTAAAGCAACTTTCTTCCCTATTCTGATCCTCTGTTTGAACTTGAGCAGGTTGGCTTGATCATGCCTACGCACCGACATGCACCGAGTTGCTTTCATGTTAATGACTGATTAGATGTTTGTGTTAACAAGCAGCTAAACAGACATACCTAATGAATTGGCCAGTGAGTGTATATTTGACTTAGAAAAATGTATTACATTGCTAACAGCTGCTATGTTACTTTCATGACTCAGCAGGGCTCTTTTAAACAACTTCAAATCCATACACCCACACCTCACATTTTGGTTTTAACATGCAGGGGGAAAAAAGAAACACTATGTTTTAACAAGTTCTGGGCCTACTCTCTCCCCCCCCTCTGGTACACGAAATGCCCATTATCACAGACCAGTCATCAACCCACCACCCACTTGTGTGATGCAGGACCTAAAACAAAGAGAACAGTGCACCTAAAATTATTTTACATAATGTTGTTTTAACTGTTCAGTATGTCAACTTCTGCTTTGCAATACGAGTTTGCACGAAAGAATCTTCAGCTGTCTTCATCCCCCCACTGAGTTGTAATTAAGACTATGAAAGTCTGAGTGCAGCTCAGTGCAGATGTCTTATTTCAGGTTTTGTATTTTTAGAGTTAATGAAGGTAGAGGGATCTGATAGTGTAGACAGAAACACAAGGAAACTGAACACACAGATTACCAAAGATTTAAAGAAAGGGTTGAAGGAAAGACAGAACGGGGTTCAGGAGTCAACTGATGGAGGACCCACAAATCCCTGTTTACATGTGGCTTTAAATTACATCTTGGAATTCGGCAAATCATATGTGGACATGTATCGCCAAGGTTTCCACCTGATTTTATTACTGTATATGTCAGGGGTCAAAGGGCTCTTCAAGTTCTTATATTGTCCAGGTGTGGTTTCTTTTTGGTTTTGTTTCATTTCTGTTTACCTAGGTTATGTTTTTGTCCAGTGTCTGACAGAATTAAGTAATACCGCTATGGATTAGCCCCAGCCCAAGCAAACCAAATGTAAAGAATTTGACACTTAGGCAATTGTGGAGAAAATAAGAGTCAATAATGAAACTGCATCAAACACAGAGGACGTGTCATGGTTGGTGCCAGATGGGTTGGCTGGTTTTAATATTACCGAAACTTGTTTCTCTAGTGTTTTCACAGAATGGTTTGAAAATGAAAAAATATCCAGTGAGTGGCAGTTTTATGGCAGAAAATTAATAATGCAGACGGGCTACAGCAGCAGAAGACCACACTAGGTGCCATTCCTGTCAGCTAAGAACAGAAAACTGGTAGGGTCAGAAGTCAGTGTAAACGATATGAAAACATGGATCCCTCCTGCCTTGTATCAGTGGTTCAGGCTGGTTGTGGTGGTGGGGCATATTTTCTTGGTGCACTTTGGTCCCTTATTACCACTTTAAGCGTTGTTTAAACACCACAGCTTACTTGCGTATTGTTGCTGACCCATGATCTATGCCACAAAGCATCAAGGAAGTTCTGATGGCAAGGGGAGGTCCAATCCGGTACTAACAAAGTTTAACTAATGAAGTGACAGATGAATGTATATTAAATATTTAATTTCAAATTGCTACAGTATTTCTTATACTGTTAATGAAAAAAGTACTCACTTCCTCAGTACTGCCTACATTAAAGTTTCCCCTCTGGTGTCATCTCACCTTCTCACCTTCCATGGTTGTCTGTTTTGAAACAATTGCTACCAGTGCAATTTTTCAGTCACTCCTACAGCCTTCCATGTTTTCTTCTACCCATTTCCTCTGTTCTGATGTTGTTCTCGTGGTTGTCTTTGAAAAGGTTTAAATCTAATTTACTTGTCAACAGCGTAACAAGGAATTTTAAAGATCCCGCTGCTGAGCCCTGCAGACTGCTTGGGGATGGATGTGATAATACAGCTGGTTCTGTGGGGACAGATGATCTCATGCTGCTGAATATTTTTCAGCACATGGAGGAGTCTCACAAATGAGATAGCATTTGTCACAGTCTGTTGGCTGAGTGGAAAACTGTGTAAAACTAGACGTAGGACATGAGTGAGTCCACTTCTAAATGTGGAGTGACAGCAGTGAAAAGCTGGGGGAAAATCAGTTTTGATGATGATACCTATCAATGCTAATGTGTTTCATATTTATGTAAATCATAGTCGCTTTTTCCCAGTGGGAGAAAATGTCCACTGGCTGTTACTGATCAATAATCAGCAGTGTTCCCAAAAGAAAAAAATCCCTATTGTGTCAAATCCAATCATGTGGTATTGTCTTGTAACTGTCTAAAATGTATATTCTTTTGGCCTCAAAATGGTTTTAAGCAAACTCACAGCATGACATTTGAGGGTCAACACATCATGAATCACCTACCTCTGTCCCAGATCTTCATCCGCTCTTCACTCCTTTCTGAACCCTAAATCTGTTTTAAGAATTCATTTTCTACTTTTTAGGCTATTTGGACTGCAAATTTAAACTGACAGACACTGTACGTACATATAATCGCAATGCAAAATGTTTCCTTACTGAGCCACAGGACAAAGTGGAGCACTGCATAGATTGCCTGGGCAGAAAACAGATGAACAGTATTGGTTTTTCCACTGTAGACAAGATGGCAGTGTTGCCTTTGGAAAAAAGTAGAACTCATTACACACAGAGTAATTGAACACATTTGAACTGATTGGAGGGTTGCTGAAAGTATTACTGCCAGTCTCTCTGGTGCTGACGTTCACTTTAAAAACAGATTTAAAAAATTATTTATGTGCCTTTTTTATGTGCTAGTGGTGATAGGAAATGTGAGGAACAGGAGAAGAGGTAAGGCATGCAGCAATAGTTCAACCAGCCAGGAATTAAAGCACTCATCAGAGCGTGTGTGTCGATGGATAGTTCCTAACCACTCACCTGTTAGGAAAAAACTAATGTGAATCCTACTGAAAAGAGTGCTGTGCAACTAATATTACTGAGTCAGTCTGGCAACTTTATGATTCTTCTTTACAGTGTATTGCTCTAGCATATAAGTCATAGACTGTATATAAAAGATACACATGGCCACTCTGATGTCACCTATTGAATTGTGGACTCCCATTTGATGCCTCAAGTTTATTATCCTGACTGTTGCCATCTACAGTTTTCTCCAAAAGTAATCGAGCACCAAAGCTTGTGAATTTGTTTTTGTTTTGTATTTGTGTGTGAGATTATAAGATGCTTAAGAGATCAGAGTTTCCGCTTTTATTCTGATATTTACATCTAGATGTTAAACAACATTGAACATAGGACATTTTACATCAAAACACCCAGTTTTTCAAGTGAGCAAAGGTAGTGGTACATGACAAATGACTAATGGTGAATCTTCCCATGTCATGTAAGGTTGTTTAATCATTAAGTAGCCCTGGATATCTAATCTAAGCTTTGGCTTTCACCTGTGAAGAATGCATTTGTAGTTAGGGGCAGACCAATATGAACACCTGACAGCTGGCTGTGTGGAATATCCTGAAAAAGAAGGAAACCACCAGTGTACTGAACAACAGGTATCAAACCAGTTACCAAAGAAAAACAGTAACTGATGACAGAGAAATGTTGAGTAAAGCGTAAGGAGTAAAGAGAAACACCAAAACCACAGTCTGTAACATCATGAACAACCTCCAAACAGCAGGGGTGGAAATAACCTCTCCCAGAGTGATGGAAAGTAAAGCATGGTGGAGGTTGTGTCATGGTTTGAGTTTGCTTGGCTGCTTCTGGAACAGGCTCAGTCATTTGTATTTACAGTGTAACTCATGATGGTAGTAGCAGAATGAATGTGGAAGCCAATTTACTGGGAAATGCATC
Organism: Etroplus canarensis; assembly: GCA_015106775.1. Taxonomy (NCBI): domain Eukaryota; kingdom Metazoa; phylum Chordata; class Actinopteri; order Cichliformes; family Cichlidae; genus Etroplus; species Etroplus canarensis. Next base: position 4,419 of record VUQH01041985.1, on the reverse strand, counting down.
CAAACTAATCAGGAGGGCCTTTATAATGCAGTAAGACAAAACACATGGCCACCTCAACAAAGGACTTCATTGGGGGAAAAATGGACTGGCCAAGTCAATCAGCAGATCTAAACCCAATGCAACATGCATTTCACCTCCTGGAGAGAAGGCTAAAGAAAGAAACTTCTCAAAACAACCAAAAGATGCTACAGTAAAAGCCTGGAAAAGGCATAACCAATGAAGAAACAAGCAATCTGGTGGAGTATTTTTGACTCCAGTTTAGTTGTAAACATTCAATTCCACTACTTGAAAAACTGAGTGGTTTCGCACAAAATGTGTTATCTTATTTAACATATCTAGATGTAAACACAAGGGAATAATAGCTAAAACTAAACTACATTTTCATCTTCATCTTTGATATCACACAAATGTCTTCAGTGCAAAGCAAAAACAAACTGATTGGCCTTGCTGTTGTTTTAAACAAACATGGTTATAGTTGGACTACCAGTAGTGCTGGCTAGCCGGTTTCATTAGTAAGGTGCATTCATATTTCACTGTTACATTAACTAGGATGAAAATTCTGGCTAAAAACAGTTGTAAAACAAAATGTACTCAAGAGCTGACTTTTGCGTGATGGTACTTGTGCAATTTACCCACCAATGTGTCAGTCAAAGCATCCAAACCCCTACATACATGACATACTGCTGTGTTTATAAAAATTCACACTTCTGTACAGCAATTCATTGGAAAATTAACTATAGAAACAAAACTGTTAACATTTCTTTTCTGCTATATTGTCAGGTATTTTAACATGTCAGTCTGACTTCAAAAGGGATTGACTCCCTTTTAAAGCCATCCTCAAGTGGCTGTTCAAGGAACTCAGAATACTTTATTAATTATAGGGGGGGATTGTATTGTTGTTACAGACACATAGTTATGCGTCACAGGGAGGAATTATAGAGTTTGATGGCCACAGGTAGGAATGGTTTCATTTTTTAAAATTTCCAGAGAATGTGGTTGAAGTCTAATTTATCTATTTGTACCATAGTAACAGTCAGTAGGCCCACTTTCATCTGCAGCCTCGTATTTAAACTCCTCTGGTAACTAAACCCTTCCTGCATATTATGTTTCATGCGGAAATATGTCACATTACCAAAGCTAAATAGGCTCTGAATTCTGTTTGACTTTGACTTTATAGGTTAGAAACGTCAAGAAGTCACAAATCTTAAAAGTCATATACTTTGTGATTTACATGAACAATCAGTTCCTGATGTTAACTGGGGACAGGAGGCAAATATTTGGTCTCTAACAAATATGACTCATTGTAGAAAGAAAGCTTGAAGCAAAAAGCGATGACCTATTTATCAAAGTCGACTGCAGAAGTAGTGTGACCCAGTAACAAATCACTCCTAACACAAATTTCACCTCTTCTCCCCCCACATCTCTTTTTTCCCCCCTCTTACCCCAGCTGTCAGAAGAGTGACTCTGAGTGCTTGTGTCATCCAAAATGTTTTCCTGCACTCTCAACTTTTCCCTGGGGTCAATTAGAGGCAAACTACTTAATGGATCTTAGCACGAATCTGTGCTCACCTGCTCATGCCATGTTGATTATTCTGACAAAAGGCACATGCACGACCATATCGACCAATCACAGAGTGAGGATTTTATAGTAAGTGGACATAGGAACAAGTTGTGATTGCTCTGACTCTGGCCCAGTAAATGATGAGGCACATTGACTTTCATGTTGGATCACACTGTTGACAGACATGGTACCAACTCTGCTTACTCACTTTATTCTCTGCACTTAGGTCCCCTTATTCTGCTACCGGTCTCTTGCACACACACACACACACACACACACACACGAAGATGTTCGTGTTTTATCTTGGAGATGAGCGACACCATGCTATGCGTGCTCCCCTTTATCTCTTTCCCCACGGTACTTAAATACTCCTTTTATGGATCACTTGCATCAAACAAACACACAGATGTACAAACCCACAGACACAATATACAGAAACAGTGTTTCACGGCCTTGGGAACTCAGAATAGCAGGCTGGTGCAAATGGCAGAAAAATGATAGGTGTGTGTGTATGTGATTAAGAGAGGAAACTGAGAATGTCCCATTGCATTAAAAACCCTTCAACTTCCGAAAACTTCAACTGCTCATAAGTTTATTACTTGAAATTAATTTGAACCTCCTGTTGCTGCGTCATTAGTCTTCTAAAACTCAGCTTAATAGCTAAACAGGCTGGAAAGTGAAACTATCTGGCACACTGTGAGCCCTTGCTTGTTCATTTATTGATAGCCGAGTGTTTCGTGTGTTGAGAAAAAAATAGAGCCTCCCTTTTTTCATGTCAAACAACTGCTAATCAGAGAAGGTCTGTATTTTTAAATATCAAGGTCTCAATTATTCATATCAGAGCAGACGCCATTCTTTTTTTAAAGCAGCGTTAAAAACTGTTGCTAATTATCAGTGCCAGTTATTTAGCCATCTAAATGAATGTGCTATTGTAACCTGCAGAGTTTACTGAAGTCACACGAAAATGTTCTAAATGATTAGGCCAATGCATCCCACTGACCAAATCTAAATCTGGTCCTTAATCTTACTAATAATTACTTATTTGCTAGAGTAACACATACTAAGAGATAAGTCTTTGGCAGTCAGATCTGAAAGTTAGTGCCATACTCTGCATCATTTAGACAGAAGAAACAGGAAGCCTTTCTGCTGTACACCTTTGCTGTGCACTGCCTGCAGTCCCCACTGAGAGAGATGTTACATAACTCGTTAAGCAGTCTTCCTGCCCTCTTGTTCCGTGCTTAAAAGATCCCAATGCCAAACATTTACACTGCGGTGCTTAATGGAGAAATTAATGTGGAGTTTTAACATTCACAACCTGGAACCAGAGCCTCTCCTAATTCCCTTAGTTAGTATTTTATGCATTGGCTTCCACCAACATACTTGTTTCATTACGCAATCACTGAATCCACTTAAACTATGTTTTGGCCAAGCAACGACTCATTAACAGACCGTTTGTACAGAATATGTGAATGCACATCAGGCATTCTTATTTAGTATTTGAAGGTTTCCTCCCGAAACCTCTGCAAACTCCTCAGCCAACCAGAATATTCGGTTCCAAAGTCTTCTTGCTATGAGGCACCACTGTAAACAACTGTTCTGCTCAGTGTGGTCAATAATACAATTAACTACACAGTATCTCCCAACAACCTCTCAAACTATAGTAGCACAATACAGAAGATAAGAAATACTCCATTTATCCCAAAAGTCCTAAAGTTATGATGTCAGAGTAACCAAAAAAATGGAAAACAAAAGTGTAGTGTAAATATTACACTGATAAAGGATCTCAGTTCAGTAGAAAATACAAAAAGTGATGACCTCAATAACTCAGTCTTCTTAATGTTCATTAGTAGTATCAACAAACTTGATCAAATTTCAAACAATTAGCATAGAAAGTGGACTGTCTACATTAAATCGCAGCCATCCCAGCCCCGACTGAATGACAGCCATGCTGGGCTTAGCACCAAAGAACATCCACTGACTGCTGGGACAGGGAACTTTACCAGTCAGCAGTGAGTGCAGCCAGGAAGCAGACTGACTGGCAGTGGGGTTACAGGACCAATCATGGTTGAGACTTTCACAGCACACTCTACATTTAACCAAAAAGTATTGAGGTACCATTGAGATGTATTATAGAGCTCATAAACAGAAAATTGTTCGGTAGGTAAACATAAGTTCATGGTCAAAAGTAAGCTCAATTCAAGTCTCACACCTACTGAATAAATTAAGATTTACTTGTCCAACAGGCAGCAGTGTGTATTGTTTAATGGCTCACTGTCTCATATTGAAGCTGAGTGTTAAAGTGAAACTGCTGATTTACCAATTGATCTACAGTGGGTATGGAAAGTATTCAGACCCCTTTAAATTTTTCACCCTTTGTGTCATTGCAGCCATTTGCCAAAATCAAAAAAGTTCATTTTATTTCTCATTAATGTACACTCAGCACCTCATCTTGACAGAAAAAAAAACAGAAATGTAGAAATTTTTGCAAATTTATTAAAAAAGAAAAACTGAAATATCACATGGTCATAAGTATTCAGACCCTTTGCAGTGACACTCATATTTAACTCACATGCTGTCCATTTCTTCTGATCCTCCTTGAGATGGTTCTGCTCCTTCATTGGAGTCCAGCTGTGTTTAATTAAACTGATTGGACTTGATTAGGAAAGGCACACACCTGTCTATATAAGACCTTACAGCTCACAGTGCATGTCAGAGCAAATGAGAATCATGAGGTGGAAGGAACTGCCCAAGGAGCTCAGAGGCAGAATTGTGGCAAGGCACAGATCTGGCCAAGGTTACAAAAGAATTTCTGCAGCACTCAAGGTTCCTAAGAGCACAGTGGCCTCCATCATCCTCAA
>VUQH01041984.1:0-15721 GCA_015106775.1 Etroplus canarensis | reverse complement strand
CTGTTAACATAGGGCTTCCTTTTGGCACAGTACGGTTTTAACTGGGATTTGTGGATGTAACTACGTATTGTGGTACTTGACAAAGGTTTGCCAAAGTAGTCCTGAGCCCATGTGGTGATATCGCTTATAGATGAATGATGATTCTTGATGCAGTGCCGCCTGAGGGATCGGAGATCATGGTTGTTCAGCTTAGGCTTGCCCCTTGTCCCTTACGCTCTGAAATTCCTCCAGATTCCTTGAATCTTTTAATTATGTTATGCACTGTTGAAGGTGAAATATCCAAATCTCTTCCTATCTTTCTGTGAGGAACATTGTTTTTAAACAGTTCTATAATTTTCTCACATATTTGTTGGCAAACTGGCGATCCTCAGCCCATTTTTGCTCCTAAAGGACTAGACCTTTCTTGGATGCTGCTTTTGTACCAAATCATAATTACAGTCACCTGTTGACATCACCTGTTTCAAATCACATCATTATTTAACCAATTTACCTGATTACTAGCCCCAACTTTTTTTGAAATGTGTTGCAAGAACCAAAATTGGAATACGTGTTTATTTTGAAAAAAACAATAAAATTCATGAGGAACACATTAAATAATGTGCTGTTGTATTATCTGCAATGAAATACAAGTCATAGTAAATTTAGAAATTGCTACTTTCTTTTTTTATTTGAGTTTTCCATACTGTCCCAACTTTTTCTGATTTGGGGTTGTGTGTTGTATATCTCACAGTTCCAACACACTCAGTGTCCCTGTGCTGTATCAGTGTGTGGTTGACTTACCGAGCTGTGGTTTTACAGCCTTTACCCTCTGCCTTTCCTCTTTTGGTTTGAATTTTAGTGAATGTTAGCATTATTTACCACTTTTTGGGAAATCATGCACACTGGCTGTTTTGGCCTCTCCACTGAAGCCCATATGTAACACAAGTTCAGCAGCCACACACCATACAGTATAATCACACTGCGGAAAACATAGTAGAAAGAAAAATCTATGGGATAAAAGGAATGCCTTGCTAAAGCTGATTATGTCATAATGTAATAATCAGAACGTGTATCAGCATAGTATTTTGTATGTATATTACAGGGTTTTTTTGTTGTTTTTTTAGCCAGCAATCAATATTTGACACCTGTTTCCAACATAAGGTGTAGCTTGCAAAGGGAAACATAGTTTTTCTTTCCAGTGTTTTCAATTTTGACTGAAAAGTCAGAAACCTGCATGCCAGTCACAGCAGAAGAAACCTGCAGTATAGGTGGTTAATATACTCAAGACTGAGCAAATACTGCTCTTAAATTGTGAGCGCTTTTCATTTGTTTCACTTAATTTTATATAAAATGCTTTGTAATCAGCTTCAGTCTAGATGACGGCTACTACTGTTCTTTCACTACTTCAGGAACTAAAAACAATGCAACTGGAGCTTTGTAAAATGTGCTCCACTGTGAAAATAATTCCATTGCAGAAATATATTATGACTGGGATATTATCAAAGCATATTGCATTTTATATTCAAATGTGTTATGGATGAGGTATGAATGAGAATGCAGTTCTTTTTCCCACTGACCCAAATTAAGACAAGCATAGTTTGGGATACAGCCACGACACTGTAAGTGGAAAGACAGAAATAGAAAATGTACATTAAGGTTTTTATTGTAGTTCTCTTATTAGTTACAAAGGTAGAGTATTCTATCAGTTGGATAATGTGTACTGTAGTCTGTCCTAGTCTGCTAAGTTCTTACACGTATATTGCACTGTGTCAAGGCTAATATTTATAAAAACTGGACTAATAATGATCTTGTGTCTAAAATGATTTGACCTTGAGTAATGTTAGGCAATTCATGCGTTCATTCTTAAACATTTTAAGATAATTATCCCATTATCACTGAATACATGGGATGAGAAATTACAGTTTTTTGTTCAGGCTCACCTTTTTAGCAAATTGCAGATAAATTAGTGTACCAGTATTTTTTTCTCTACGTACAGAACTAGACGCGTACTGCTGACATGTCAGAGTCTGTATCACATTAAAAATATATTCATATGAAATAGAAAAAGGATTTACCTTTCATGAGTGCTCATATTATAGCTGTTGTTGAATGCCATTCTGGATCACAGGATGCTCAGTTGGATGGCCAGATCAGAGAAGTTATCAGCTTTGCATCAGTTTTGATTAGTGATAATGCACGTGAAGTGAGAAATGGTTTGCACACCATGAAAAAAAAAAAGAAGGTGTTACATTTCTTAAAAGTACTCCCTTCCCCAAATTGAGGTATTAGGGTGGGCTTGTGGGTTTGTATGTGAGATGTATGAGATGTTTGGTTTAGTGCTTCCTGAGACTACTTTCGAAAAGCTCAATGCAAAGCCCGCATTGTTCTGCAGATACGGAACCACAAGTCCACATGTGCAAACTTGAAATGCAAAGTGACTTTGGCCAGACCTGTAGGCGCACACAGCTGGAGGCTTGCATGTCGGGTTTTTTTTTGCATGAAAGAAGTGATACTACTGACACATCCACTAGTGCACTCTGTACAGACACTTGTTTCAGAGTAGCACCGTGTATAGGAAGCTCATTACTTTCTCTGTGTAGGGACAGACTTCTGACTAAAATCTAAAGTTGAAACTTAGATGTGACTTTTGCATTTAACAGATCTTAACATTGTTATGCATCATTTTAATTCAGTCTGTGGATAACTTCTAGGCCCTGTTGCTCCAAAACTTCCTTGTTAGTCAGACTTGTCATAGTTATATTACACAGGGACTCCTAACTGCACACTTCTTGTCAAATCATAAAATGCTGACAGGAATAGCAGCAGTGAAAGTGGTTTTGTCACTTCAAGGCCTGAGTGCTTCTGTTTGAATATCTTACTTTGCAAACACATATTATGGACCACACCCTTAAATTATGAAAACAAAGAAGATTTATTTTGTTTTATATTTTATTTTTCAAAAACATTGAACTAAACTTGAAATTACACTTTGTACATATGTTTTGTTCTAAGTTCTTTCAACACACACACACAAGCACACATGCACACACAAGCACACACACACATGCACACACACACGTGTTTTGCACAACTGTAACCTCGCTTTGTAAGGACGTTTTTTTGTCACTGTAAATGCACTCCAAAAGCTGCACACACACAACTCTTCTGCAAGCAATTTTTCACACGCATTTACTTGGACAAAGCAAATTAGAATTAGACCACATCAAATTTGTGATCTTTGTAGTCTCTTAGTTTGAATTTTTCTTTAAAAAAGAAATACAGAAACACAGCTGTACCCACCAGCACATCAGATGACCTATTTTTAATACTCTGATCTTACAGGTGTGTTGGAGGTTTCTTTGTCTGTGGTATCCCTGTGGCTAGAGGGACCACTGCTCTGACAACCCCAGCCAAAGTATTTATTAATCACTTTGCCCAATGATTTCCTAAACTTCTCTCCTATAAATGCATAGATCACTGGATTTACACAACAGTGGGACAGGGCAATAATCTCAGCAAAGCCCATGGCAGAGTTAATTGCTTTTGAGTCCATACAAGGGTCAGATGTCAGGTGAATACCAAGCAGCTCCAGTGTCTGGAGGAAAACTGTAACATTGTAGGGGACCCAGCACACCACAAACACACACACTATGGTGAAAATCAGCTTTACAGCTTTGTTCTTTTTGGAGTTCCTGGACTTGGATAGGACAATAAGGATCTTCACATAGCAGAAAATCATGATGGGGAGGCACACAAAAAGGCCCACTGTGTTCTCACTGAAGTTGCGTCGCATCTTCCAAAACTGCAGTGTGTCTTCCGGGTAGAAGGGCTGGCACTGGGAGCTGTTTTCAGCTACCTCCAAGGAAGCAAATGTCACCTGAGGAATTGCCATGGTGATAGATACAACCCAGATAATGATGCTGGCTGCGATGCCATAGCGAAGTGTCCGGGTTCGTATGGCTGCCACTGCGTGGACAATGGCCAAGTATCGGTCCACGCTCATGAAGGTCACAAACAAGGTCCCACTGTAGAAACCTAACTGTTCAGCAGAGCAGAGGGGGAAGCACAATTAGAACAGGATGTGAGACAAGATGAGCAAACATTTGCTGAGGCTTTAAAGGTATCAGTGATGTTCCTCACAAAGCTGACAATATACAGCAACTGTTTCAAATATCACCTCTGATTTCATTGTGAATTTGACTTTTTAATTCTAAGTTAAGTAATTTATCATATGTGTTCTATAATATAAAAGTAACACTTTTGTAACAAGCTGCTTGAATAACCTTTAATTGATAAATGTATGTACAACCTTTTTAACTATAAACAGCTAAGGTAACACAAGGTAACAGCTAAGGCATCATGATTCGTTAGTTATTTGTCAAGTTTGTGTCTGTTTTATGTTTCATCAAAAATCCCAAGAAGCAACCACAGTGAGTGTGTATTCTGCTGAATCCAAAATGTTGTAATAATGTCTAGCTAAACATAACTTCCTCAACGCTTCATCATTTTGATCTGATATAAACAATAAGAATATGTTGCAACAGAAAATGGAAACATTTTCCACATTAACAGAATGAGTTGGCAATACTAACAACAGAATTTATATAACGTGCAGTTTGTCATGCTTTGTTTTGACAAAAGAACAATAAGAAATGTCTCTGAAGAATTCCAAATCCAATTAGATTATTTGGCTTATATAAACTTCACTCTTTAGCAACATAGAAAAGTCTACACGCCTGAAATTGTTAATGATGATAAGAATAATAAAACAACACTGCTTTATCTGAAGAGCCAGCAACATGATGAAACTATGAGGAAGTTATTGTTGGTTAGTCATAATTTCAACATTTGGAATTCAACAGAATTGTTCCTTTATTAATTTATTTTTTTAACAGTCCTGTGGCCTGCAGATGTGACTATAAAGAAGGCATATGGACACGATAATCACTTGTTCATCATAAAGATTGAAATATTTAGTTGCTTCATTAAATAATGTTAATGTTTTCCATGTTTTAAGGTGAGCAGATCCCAGCAAATGAAATTATGGTGTTTGTATGTGGCAATGTGGGATACATCAATAATCCTGGGGAGGTAGTCTGAAATTTTCATACCTAACTTAATGAAAAACAAAAAAACTGTGTTGGTGATCAGACTGGGATTTCGTATGTAAAAGCCAAATTTATTATATTTGGATCCACCTTTTCCAACTTTATCACTAAGTAAATACAGTAATGATATAAGTAAGCTGAAGTTTGTTCTTATGGTCTCATATGATAGTCTTTACATACTCCTGAATTCTTTTTTATTCCATTGTTATTTCCCCTGCTCTTCTGTCTGGTAACCATCTCTAGGTTCAAGTAAGGATGCAGCCATAGATTTGCATAGTTTTTTTGAGGCATACCTGACCAGTTTAGCAATTTTAGCTGATTATGACTCACGAATATACTGTGTTACTTCACACTGCGTTTTCCCTTGTGTGAAACTGAAAAATAACAGGCAAAATAGATAAAAACTCTATTTCTCAGTATATACGGTAACTTCATTTTCTTTGAAGCAGTTTCCATCATATTCACCAAAATCCCCAATGCTTTTTGGTGACTTGTAACTTTCCCTGATGGGCAGGTCAGAGAGACTAACCTTTATTTTACAATAATAAATGCCTTCCCTGCTTTTGTCACACATATTGGCTAAAAATAGACTTTTAAAAAAGTGTATGTCCTACAGAGCTAGGGGGACAAGGGATAATCATGTTGTGCCATTCAACATAAAGAGGGGCATCAGGTCAGCCCAGTTAAGGAGCACGTGAGCAATTGTAGCTCATGAGGTTTTACATTTAAAGAAAATGAAAGGAAGAAAGACCTACCTGATAAACTCCTGTTATTAGTCTGCATGACACAATGTTCTGGGAACTGTAGACCCAGAGGGGCAGTGATACAGCCAGTAAAAGGTCAGACAAGGTCAGGTTTAGGAGGCATACATCTGTCATAGTTCGCACCTTTATATGCCAGAGGAGGACCCATAGAACTGTGCTGTTCCCTGTGAATTCAGGTTAACATTAAAACAGAACTATTAGACTTATGGGTGTGTTCTTGAATTATGCTTAAAGTAACCACTCTTAAATTTGATAATAAGTTATGTATTTGAAAGCCTTATCGAAGGGTGGTCTATAAATGCTGTTGTACATAGGGTTAAGACTTTTTAAAATAAGAATCAAATGAAATATAATATTTTATTTGTAGCATACCTATTACGCCTATACAAGACAGTACATAGTAAAATATTGGTAAGACCATGGATCCATCGGGGAACTCTGGGCTAGTCTCCTGATCACAAGTGTAATTATAGTCATAATCGTTGAAGTACTCCATGGAGTCATTATCTGACATGTTCATGAAGCTGTGTGAGACAGAAAAAGACATTTGGTCAGTACAATACAACAATAGAACAAAATAGCAAGAATGGCATGATGAAGTCCAAAACCTGTTGTGGTCTTTGATGTAAAGAGAGGAAATGTCCAAATAAAATTATCTGAATTTCTCTCACTATATTTACCTCAAATAAAACATTCAGATTTTAATGACATAAATTACACACAAGTAATTAAAATACAGAGGCATCCATATTTATTGTGTGATAGAAGCAAGAACTGACTATCCTATATGTACTTGTTTTGTCAGGAAATCACATAAAGTAATAGAAGTGCTCTTTGAGTTGATCTCTTATAAAACTGGAACAACTTAGTGCTTAGAAGCTAAACCACCCAAGCTTTTGGACTTACTGTATCATGCTTTAAACTTCAAGCTGAACTCCTCTCTGTGTTGTTTTGAGAGATCTGTAATTTCTATATTAATTTTTTCCAGTGTTTTTCTCCTGTTTCTTCAGTTCATCAGCAGATGACACCAGAAATGGAGAGAATTTTCCACTTGACAGGAAATTTCTGTTATTCAGTTTTTCTCTTCAAAAGCCATTGTTCACTTTCCCCAGTGCTACCCTCCCTTCACCGAAACTACTGTCTAACAAACATCATTTATAACGGAAAAACATTTACATCTAGAACAATCTTATGTTTTGATCCAAACACCTTTTTTGACAGTCTTCAGCCAGTTGTGGATGATGACAATTTTACATAACATGAACATGACTCTGTTCTCTATTGTGAAGCCAAATCACCTGAATTACTTATAAATAAATATATTTATATAAGAAAATATGTCTACTTACTTTACAACCGAACTGTTTATTCCTGATTCAAATTTTCTCGTGACATTAAAAAATTAGATATCAATGATCTTCTCCTTAGTGTTTATAAAAAGTCCCTTCTGATAACAAATCTTCAAGAAACAGAAAAAGAAGTAATCGTTTCTGTCTTCTCTTTATTAGACCCAATGCTCCATGTCTGTTGTTGAACACTGTTAATCATGAAATGAACATTTTTTAGAAATGTTAAATTTTAAAAGAGGAAGACATAAGCTCAGACTGAGGAACAGGGAATTTAGAGAGATAAGTGGATTTCCCTGCCCTTTAAGTAAAATTTTCAGATACACTCATCAATACTGAGTCATGCCTGACCGTTTTCTGTAACAAAAAAACACTTAGAAGTTTAATTTGTGTTTCTCAGACATAAACAATATTCTAAATCTGAATGAAATACAAATCTAGATATAAGCCTAGATCTAGATTTAAGGCTTATATGTCCTTGGATATCTCAAACTTCCTCCCATTGTGACCATAATCAAATTCATGTGATCTTTTCAAACCACATCTCAGACATTTTTCTTTCACTATAAACAGGCAGAACCACCTGCTTTGACACCCTTGCCGACCCTCACTTCCTGTGGGTGACATTGTTTACGCTCTCAGAGAGACACACACATATGTTCCTCAACTACTCACTGTGTTAAAGGTGTAGGAGGTGAATGAGCTGAAGCAAATGTATTAAATGGCAGCTACATTTTAAGAATTTAAAAATGTAACATTCTTACCACATTGTTGGCCAAAATTACAGCTCCTGAGTGTGTATGCTCTTGTGTTGCATACCAAGCTTGCATATCATCCTGTCAGTATGCTTTGCTTGCTTTTTGTGTCAAATCGTGCATCAGAACTCATTTCTGGTAACGTGAACTCTGGGTTTTGTTGTTTCCTCCGCGTTGCGTTGAACTTGCACTGAGGTGTTGGTGCGGTTTTTCTAAGAAATGTCCCTTTATGCGTTAACATGAGGCGAGAAAAGGCAAAAGGGGAAAAATGTATTCAAATGAAGAGTTTCTTTTTTGCTCTTTTCTAATATGCAATACTTCTTCATTCAGCTCATCAGGAATTTCAAAGCTCACCTTTATGTGAATATACTCACAATTAATGAAATCTATAGTTTCAGAACTTTTTAGACAATAACACATATTTTGCAATATTGCCTCTGGACACACTTGCACCACAGTGGATCAAATCAAGCAGTAAAGATGTGACCGAAGTGCAGAATTTTATCTTTAATTCCAGAGGTTTAACAAAAGCATTGCATTACATGTTGAGGAGTTAAAGCCATTTTTATATATAGTGCCAAGTCAAAATCCAGTGTGGTGGTATGAAGAGGCAAACCTGCAAAAACTGTATTATTGTCCAAAACGTATTGGCCTAATTGCATATTGCAAATCTTTCTCCATTAATGGTCCCTCACAAAAGAACAAAATGCTGGTTTATGGTGTTAAACAGTTGGCTACCCAGTTGTTTAATTTTGGACAATTTAACATCATAGCATTATCTTTTACCATCTCTCTTTTAATGACTATCTAATTTTCACAGCTAATTGTTGGACTAACTAAAGTTTGTTAATTTAAAAATAACAGTAGACTTGTCAGTAGCAGCTGTTATTGCAGTGAGGCGAGAAATAAGAGAACATGCCTACTGTAAACCAGTCTTCTTGAAAAGAACATTTACTTCCCCACCATGACAGAGAATCAGTGACTTTCAGTTTAAGTAAGTGCAAGATATGCCGCATCATTTATTATTTTAAGAAAACTGCCTCACAAAATCAGAACAAGAGATGAGTGGATACCAGACTTTAATCACCCCTACTGGCAAAGTAACTATAAATACAAGGAACCATAACATGATACCACAAATGAAAAGTACATAAGACTGAACATCTGAAAGCAAGGTAGATATATGTGAATTAAAGTAAGACGATGCACAGGTTTTGTACCAAGAACACCTGAAATGGCAGGAAGAGTTAATGAGTCCTGCACCACCCTCACATACTCCTCTGCCACTCCTGACATCCTCATACAATATCCCAGTTCCTCACCTGATTCATTATTTTTCCTCCACCTGTCCTCCGCTCTCTCGTTTTCTTCATTCATCAGCTCCTCAAAGTACTCCTTCCATCTTCTCAACACACATGCTTCACTCATTAGTACATTCCCATCTCTCTCCTTCATCACCCTAACCTACTGTACATTTTTTCCTGCTTGGTCTCTTTTTTCTAGACAATCGATATAAGTCCTTCTCTCCTTCCTTGTTGTCCAGCCTCTTATACAACTTGCCATAAGCCTTTTCCTTTTCCTTTCTCTCTTTGTTGTTTGCCTAGATTCCCAGTATTCCTGTCTACTTTCTTCATCTCCCTGTCCCAACTGCTCCCTGAACTCTGCACAACATTCTTCATTCTTCAACTTCCACCATTTAATCCTTGGCTCTAACTTCATTCGCTTCCTCTTCTTGCTTTCCAAAGTCATCTTACAGACCACCATCCAATGCTGATTAACAACATTCTCCCCTGACACCACCTTGCTGTCTCCTACCTCTTTCAGGTTGCACCTTCCATACAAGATAAAATCCACCTGGGTATACTTTCCTTCACTCTTATATGTTCCTCCCTCTTCCTGAAGCATGCCATTTCCATTCCTTTTGCAAAATCCATTAACATTTGTCCCTCCACGTTCCTCTCCTTAACACCCTACCTACCCAACACTTCCTTATCCCCTCTGTTCCCTTCCCATACATTCCCATTAAAGTCTGCTTCAATCACCACTCTCTCTCCCCCTGGGAATGCTCTCTATCACTTTATCCAAGTTATTCCAGAATTCCTCTTTCTCTTCTAACTGATGACCAACTTGTGGGGCATATGCACTAACAACCAGCAGGGACACACCTTCAATTTTAAGCTTCAAAGTCATAGTTCTGTCTGACACTCTCTTCACCAACAGAATACGCTTGACATACTCTTTCTTCAAGATTACCCCTACTCCATTTCTCTTCCTATCTACACCATGGTAGAACAGTTTAAATCAATTTCCAGTGCTCCTGGCCTTCTTTCTCTCCCTTTACCAGTCATAATCCCTACATTTAAAGTCCCTGCTCTCACCTGCTCAGTCCTAACTTTCATTCTTTCTCTCTCTGTTACCTAATATGCCTTTCCCTTCTCGTCCTTTGTCTTTGGCCAACAGTAGCATAGTTTCCACCCTGTTGGGTAATGGCACTGGTGGCGGTCGTTCTTAACTGGGTCCCAACCAGTCCGGTATGGAAGTCATATCATGAATCCTTATATTTGATTTCGCTAAGATGCAACCCTCCCCATTTACCCGGGCTTGAAGCCAGTGCCAGGAATACACTTCAAAAACAAATCTTTTATTTATTCAGAAAAGTTATAATAATTACAGTAATGGATCTGTGAGAGTCATAGCGTATTCCAGTCTATTAAGGTCTTGGGACCCTATGATTGTCTACATTTCACATCATATGTTGTAGCTTTAATTAAGCAACATGAATGCCTTAATTGGTATTTGTTCAAAGATTTCTATTGAGTTTGCTTATTTATTTATTTATTTAGTTTGTTTGTTTGTTTATTATGCAAAAATGTACATATTCCTGTAAAAACTGTTATATTAAAAGACAAACTGCTGAATTTTAAAAATGTCTTTTTGTCCCACAAATGTCTTCATATTTCCTTGTTTTATTTACTTTTATTAAGATAAAGATATCAGTCATCTTCTTCTCCTCCTTTTTCCTGGTTCCATTGTTCTCCATCTCTGCCATATATCTTAGACTCTATATAAAGATCTTTATAAATAGTCTTTGATTTGTGTCCAATGGACTCTAAAGCCTACTCTTCTGCTTCTTTTAGATGCGTCATTTAGGGGTCGTCACAATGGATCATCTGTCTCCATCTCACCCTGTCCCTTGCATCCTCTTCTGTCACACCAACCCTCTGCATGTCCTTTTTCACTACATTCATGAACCTTCACTTTGGGCTTCCTCTTTTCCTCCTCCCTTGCAGCTCCATCTACAACTTTGTCACTATCCCTCCTCTATACATGTCCAAGCCATTTTAACATTGCCTCTCTGACTTTGTCTCCAAACTGCTCAACCTGATGTATTAATCTTGAATAACTTCCTTTCACTCTTGCTCCTATCCCTTTGTCCCAAATCACCCCTGACACTTATCTTCTCTCACTCCACCCTGCCTGCACTCTCTTCACCTCTCTTGTACACTGTCCAATGTTTTGGATGGGTGATCCCAAGTATTTGAACTCTTCCACCATTACTACCTCTACTCTTTACACCTTCACCATTCCATCTGCTTCACTCTAATTCACACACAAGTGATTCTGTCTGTATTCTGTATTCTGCTTCTACTGAGTAATCATTGCAAAGTCGTATGCATGGTCTGTGAAGAGTTTTTGTGGTGAAGAATTAAAAATTAGATGCATATTTTTCTCCCTTTCACAAAGCATGCTGAGAAGAGTTTTAAATTTTCATTGGAGAATTTTAATAAAGCATTAGCATGGGCATATGGTCATTATGTATACAGGATTTGTTCTAATTACAATTTGGACTTTCCTTTAAGTAAACCTGATAACATCTTCATCATCAACAGTTACATTATTAATAATGATAGGTCTGAAATTACATGCATAACCCCAAAACCTCATCTTTATATTTGTATGTAGACCCAGTGGCCACTTCAGTAAATGCACCTTATTAATGCCAGGTTGGACCCCCTTTTGTCTTCAGAACTGCCTTAAGTCTTCATGACAGAGATTCAAAAAAATACTAAAAACATTCCTCAAAAATGTTGGTCCATATTGACATAATAGCATCATGCTGTTACTGCAGATTTTTCAGCAGCACATTTATGTTGCAAATCCTCTCTTCTACTTTGTCCCAAATGTGCTATATTGGATTGTGAACACAGAGGCTAATTGAGTACAGTGAAATCACTGTCATGTTCAAGAAACCAGTTTGAGATGATTTGAGCTTTTCAACACAGTGCGTTATTCCGTAGGAAGCAGCCATCAAAAGATGGGTACCCTGTGATCATAAAGAGATCGATCTGGCCAACACTGATACTTGGGTAGCCTGTGGCATTTAAACCATACTAAAGTGTTCTAAGAACATATCCTTTACACCATTGCACCATCAGCAGCAGACTAAGCCATTAATACAAGGAAGGATGGATTTATGCTTTCATAAACTAAATACTGACCCTACCACCCAAATGTCAACATTTTAAAAAGAAAATGAGAATAAACAGACCAGACAATGTTTTCCTAATCTTTTACTGTCCTATGTTGGTGAGCCTGTGTGAATTATAACCTCGCTTTCCTGTTTTCAGCTAACAAGAGTGCGGTCTTCTGCTGCTGTAGCCCAGCTGCTTAAACGTTTGACGTGTTGTGAGAGATGCTCTTCTGCATACCTTGGTTGCAATGAGTGGTTATTTGACTTATTCTTGCCATCCTATCAGCTCAAAGCAGTCTGGCAGTTCTCTTCTGACCTCTGGCATCAACAAGGCATTTTCATCCAGAGAACTGCCGCACACTGTATATTTTCTCTTTTTTGGATCATTTACTGTAAACCCTAGCAATGGAAAATTCCAGAATATCAGCAGTTTCTGAAATACTCTAGCCTGTCTGGCACAAAAAACAAGTCAAATTTAAAATCATTTTAATCAATCAACTTTCTTCTCCATCCTGATGCTTGGTTTAAATCTCAGCAGGTCACTTGTACCATGTCTACATACCTAAATGCTACATACCTAAATAAATTGTTACTATGTGATTAGCTAAATACATATTTGTGTTAATGAGCAGTTTCCTAGGTATGGCTAATGAAGTGGCCGTTGAGTGTATACCTGTATATTATACTTATATACTGTAAAAAAAGAGAACATGCCCACACCTCAGCTACTTTCCTCAAAATGAAAAATGTACTTCTCCAATATAACAGAGAAGTTGAACAACAGTGTAAGATTTTCATTTTATTACTACTAAATCAGTAATGTTTTTCAATCACACAAACCAGGTAAATGAGACTTGTCTTGGCCCTCTGCATGCAAATTTAAGCCTTTTGCAAGAAACCTTGGTGTTCAAATCAACTCAAATCTTAAGAAAGCTTCCACACAAACTCAGGACAGGAAAGGATGTCAATCTTTAATCACCTCCACAGGCAACGTAACTAAAATTACAAGGATCCATAACATAATACCACAAATGAAAAAGCGCATAAGGTCAAAAATTAAAACGCAATGGAGCAGTAAGTAGACAAGCCCCTTTCACCATGGACAGTTGTGTCAGGAAGGGCATCCAGTGTAAAACCTCTGCCAAATTACCAGTGCAGATTAATCCGCTGTGGCAACCCCTTGGGAAGAATACAATGGAGCAGCAGGAGGTACATTTATGTGAATTAAAGTAAGACAATGCATAGGTTTTAACAAAGAACATCTGAAATGGCAGTACGATTCACTGATGTAAAGGAGAACATATTCAGAATGAAAAACTATCCATGGTATACTGTCCATATATACAAAGGTGAGACAAAAATTATTTTTTTAAAAATGATAAATGATGCCATGTGAAATGTGAAAAAAATGCCTTTAAAACCATGCTCCATGTTGGCATCCATCTGAATGAAAGACAGTTTCTACATGAGAATAAAATGTTTACATATTTGGGTTTTTTCTTTCTTTTTTGGTAACTTGTTAGCTTATCAAAAAATTGAGAAGAAGGTTAAAAAAGTCACAGCCTGTTATGTAGATTAAAAATTAAAGCACTAGAAACACTGTTCCCTCTAAGCTACGCGCTTGCATGTGTGCTGCATAGATTTGCTGTGCATGGAGGACACGGGAGCAGTGCACGATTGCATAAGCGCGCAGCTTAGAGGGAACATTGAATAGAAAGCTTTCACAAAACTTTCTGGTGATTTAACAAAGAACATCTAGAATGGCAGTAAGGTTCACTGATGAAAAACAATAGTGGAAATATTGTTCCACATCAACATATGAAATTCCATTATAAATGATGCTTTGTGAAATAGGGAAAATGTACATCTAAAACCTTGCTCTCTTTTCGCATGCATCTGAATGAAACAAACAAACACTTGAGAATCTATAGTGTCAATGTCAGTGATAACAGGTGCCATTAATTTTATAGGTAATGAGATAAACATCAGAAATATTACAATTCAAAACAAGTAATTCACTGCCAAATCAAAAGGGTCTAAGGATGTACAGACAGATGTTGAAGCTGAGACACTGGTAAGGAACACCAATGTAATGTGGAAACTAAAAGTGACCAAATGAACAAATCAAATCACTGCAACATGCACTGTAAAAAAAAAAAACGTAAAAAAACGGTAAATGACTGGCAGCTACGGCTGCCAAACAAAAACCGTAAAATTAAAGTAAAATATCCTAATTCAAATCAAGTGCAAATACATTACATTTACAGAAATTTTCATTAAGAGTTCTGCAGAAAAATACCATTATTTTACAGATTTTTCCTAAATTACCACGATCAAACACCTTCAATGAAGTGACAATGTAAAGAGTTCTGCAGAAAAATACCATTATTTTACAGATTTTTCCTAAATTACCACGATCAAACACCTTCAATTAAGTGACAATGCAAAGAGTTCTGCAGAAAAATACCATTATTTTACAGATTTTTAAACTAAATTATTACCATTAAATACCTTCAAGAAACCTTAAATACCACCTTTAAAAACAGTCAAATGACTGGCAGCCAAACAAAAACTGTAATATTAAAGTAAAATATCCTAATTAAACTGAAAACATACATAAGAAATTCAGAATAGATACATCTAAAGATTTTCACTGTTTCAATTAACTGGGGTGGGAAACTTAATTACAAATAAAGTACACACCACGATTAATTCAAAACCTTTTATTTAATGTATTCAGGTGTAAATTTATCAAATCTCAAATATTTATTCAAAAACAGTTCTTCAGAGTCCCCAGGTGTCAATCTTGTCTGTTAGGTTACTATCATGATGAGGTCAAATTTCACCTTTGAAACAGGTGGAGAGCTATTGACTGAGAGGGTTGTGGTCTGCTGTTTAGTTTGTATTTTCCAGTTCTGTTTTACATTGTTTTCCACAATATTGTCCTGACACCTGGGAGTTCTGTAAACTTTAGTTCTTGTAATATTTGTGGACAAGCAATACAGTCTTTTAATTTAGTAACTATACAGTGTATTGTTAAGTGTATTATTAAGTAAAATCAAAACATACCACAAAGGTCAACAAAGACAGAAGTGACAGTGCAACAAGCAGATAAAGAAGAACCCTCCTTGAATCGCCAGTAATCAGCTGGATCTTTTGTGTATCTGGAGGGAAAATGGAAAAAAGGGCACAATAAGATTCACTGAACAGTCTTTAACTTACTGTAGGATTTCATTTTTTTTTACCATTTCTTTAAACAACCTTAAAGGAATGTTTCACTTTAATTGAAAATCCACTG